>JAAKEQ010000051.1:0-60843 GCA_014250555.1 Aspergillus oerlinghausenensis
GATACTAAAGCCTATAAGTAGTTTATAAAGTCTATAAGCTAGAGTAGATAGTTAACTAGGAGAACTTTATTAATTAAAAAAGGCCTAAAGGCTACACCTATAGTATAAATAAGAAATAATAGAATAGTTTAACCCCTAAAGGGGGAGTAATTATAATCTATATAATATAGTTAGCCTAATATTAGTATAACTAGAAGAGTATAGACCCTACTTACCTAGAAAAGAACTATACTATAGTAGCCTAGATACCTACTAGGGCAGGCAGGGCTATTAGAGACCTAGGTATAGATATAAAAGAGGGGGTTAGGGAGCTAGTAGTAGTAATAGGCACTGATATAGAGGTAGCCCTATATGGTAGAGGACTGCTATCTATAGTAACCTAAGCCTAAAAGGCCTAAGCCATGTAGATAATAGCCTCTAGGGTAAGCCTGGTAATATAAGGGTAGGTAATCTTAAGGGCTACCTAGGTAGTAATAATAGTATTAGTAGCTATAAGAGCACTAGTAAGGAACTTTAAAAGAGAGTAGAATTAGTATCTATAATAAGAATAGAGTATAAGGGGAAATATACTAATTAGTATAGCTAGTGTAGGCTATAATAATAGAGGTACTTAGCCCCTCTAGGTATATAGCTATTACAGAATAGTAATAGTACCCCCCTACCCTAGCTAGGCACCTACAGGCACTAGTAATAATACTCCTTAATAGGAGTATAGCCTGGACTAAGGGGAGGGGTAGGTAATAAGATAGTAAGAGGTGGTAGTAGTAGTAGTAGCATAGTAAAGGTAGGGATAATAATAATAATACTAACTAGGGCGCCCCCCTAGCTATAAGATATACCATGCCTATGACTAGCATAAGCAGTAGCATACCTATGACCAGGAGGGTAACCCTAGTAGCTATAAGTAGAAGCAGGAGTAGTAGTAATAATAGTAGTAGGAGTAGTAGCCTAGTAAGTAGTATAGGTATAGTAGGTAGCAGAGCTATGGGAATAGTTATTAGCTATATTTCTAAATATAAAGTTAGTATTTATCTAAATTCTAGTAAATATAGTAAGGGATCTAATATATTTATAAGCTAATAAGGCTAACAGCTATTAATATAGAAAGGAAATAAAGAAAATATACCTAGAAGAGTACTAAATTAAAGGAAATAATATAAATAAAGCTATAAAGAGTATTAAATATATAAGATAAAGTAAAGAGATATAATAAAGAAAATATAAATAAAGGGAATAAGCTAACTATTATAGATATTATAGGAATCCTAGCTAAATCTAAGATAAAAGCTATAGAATACTAAAATCTACTATAAAATAAAGAGTAAATATGCCCCTGCTTAAGAAATAATAAAATAATAAGAAAAGAAACCCCTAAGTAATAACTAAAAGCTATCTCTATACTAGGAGTTATATATACTTTATTATAGTAATTATATAATTATATAAATATAAGTAAATTATATTAACCTATAATAAGAGAACCAGTAACTATATATACTTATAAAAAGAAGGAGATATAGATCTTATAATAATAAAGATAATTATATAAATAATAAAGAAGTATATAGTAAAGAAGAATAGAAAAGATTACTTATAAATAATAGATTTAATATTACTAAAGAGGGAGAAGAAGGAAAAGAAAATATCTATATATCTATAAAGCTAGAAGTACCTATAGCTACTATACTATACTAGTAAGTAATAAGTAAAGCTATTTAAATATATTTACTATAAGTAAGATAATAAGATTAAATTACTATATAATAGTATTTACTAAAATAAGTAATACACTAGTTAATAATAATATTACTAACCTATACTAATAAAAGTAATAGAGTAATAATAATATCTACTATCTAATCTAACTAATAAGGAGGCGTAGTTTACATAATAAAAAGAGATATTATAATTAACCTCTAGCTACAGGGACACAGCACATAAAGAGGGGAGATAACTATTAGGTATAGAAGACCTATATATAGTAAACTATAAGGGGTTATATAGGTAGCATGTAACCTATAAAGATATTATCTCTACTAAGGTGTGAGAGATGCTTGCACCTCAGTGATTAGTTTAATTATAAAGGCATTGCTACTACCACGCTATCCACCATTTAATAGAGAGCATTCTATAGGTGCTCTCACACTTAGTCTATTAAATAGAAATATAGCTAGCTTAGACCTCTTACTATAGCTAGTAATAATAAATATTAATATACCTAAGCTTTATATACATCTTAGGCTTATATACTGGAAACAGTATCATTGTGAAGCCGTCTCCCTTTACTCCCTATACGGCGCTGAAATTAGCCGAATTGGCAATCCCTTTCTTCCCTCCCGGGCTCTTCCAAGCTCTCAATGGGGATGATCAACTCGGGCCATGGATGACGAGGCACCCAGGAATCCGGAAGGTCAGCTTCACCGGCTCAACATTGACGGGAAAACGTATTGCTCTCGCGTGTGCTGAGACCTTCAAGCATTGTACCCTCGAGCTAGGGGGCAACGATCCTCCAATCATATGCAAAGATGTGGATCTCGACGCCCTAGTCCCCAAGGTAGGTACCTGATTGGTGCATTATATAGTGAGATCAGAACCTTGCGCAAGTAGAAGAAAAGTTGCTGACGCTTGATCCGACCAGATCGCTCCTCTTTGCTTTTTGAACTCCAGCCAGGTATGCATGATGATCAAACGTCTCTATGTACACGAGAGCATCTACGAGACATTCCGAGATAAACTAGCTGCCTATGTGAAAACGCTTCTTGTTGGCAATGGGGTCCAGCCAGATGTGTTCTTCGGGCCGGTCCAGAATGAGATGCAATACAACAAAGCTCGGGACTTGCTCAGCTCCATCTCTGCAGAGGGTCTCCGTCCAGCGCTTGGCGGCACTGTGGAAGAGTCGGCCGGCTACTTCATTCATCCGACCATTATCGACAACCCGCCCGATACTGCCCGTGTTGTTACTGAGGAGGCATTTGCTCCCATTCTACCGCTGATGAAGTGGCAGACGGAGGAGGAGGTCATTGCCAGGGCAAACGCTGACCCGACCGGACTAGGCGGTTCCGTCTGGAGTCGAGATCTCGATCAAGCCCAGCGTTTAGCGTCTCGTCTCGAGTGCGGCTCTGTCTGGATAAACTCTCATTTCGCTGTCGCCCCGCACGTCCCCTTTGGCGGTCGTAAGGAAAGTGGCAATGGCGTAGAATGGGGAGTGGATGGCCTCAAGGCCTACTGCAACCCCCAGACCCTTTGGATCTTCAAGAATGCCTGAACTTTGCAATGTACTGTTATGACTTGCTGATGGTGCATTCTCACCAGCTGGCGGATGTCTCCGCGGTTGTCGCCCGGACCAGTGTTGGCTGGGTGTTTCCGTTGTTCGATTTTCTCTTTATGCAGTCTATTTTGGCCCCTTGCTTCCTTGCTTCACGGCCTCTTCTCTAGCTGCTCAAATCCAGATGTTTCTCGCTGTTCCTCCTTCTGCTTCCTGTGCGTAGCCGCTCTGTCACTTGCTGCATATCAACCTCTGTAGTCGCGAATGAATTTGCCATGGCACCTCACAGCCCGTCGAATATAAGTGATAATTTTCTCACATTATTAAGTATAAGTATCTATTTCTCTCCTTTCCTTGTATATTATGGTTTGTTTGTTGCCTTGGTAAAGCTTTAAAGCTATTAAACAGCTAGTTCATCTAATATCCAGCCGTTGGGACTTGGCAGATGTCGCTATTATGTTTACTGTTATCAAAGTAACCCTCCATAAAGATTCTGCTGCATATTAGGTGGTGGAATAGCTTCAAAAGAATCATGATATGTGGTTCCGATAAAATCTATGGTTTCGCTGAAATCTACGGTGGGTGTGCCTAAGGCACGGATACAGCATTATTATAATTTAATGGGGATTATTCGGCTTTGCTGACTCCATCTCCTAGACCAGCGCGGAGTGTGTCGCCCCCTTGTGATCCTTTCAGAGTCCGACTATTGGAACATAATTGGAAACTTTCCAATTACCGTTTCCTTGTAAGCGGGACCCTGGTTAACCCAAATTCGAACGCCATTCTCTTCTCTTCTGTACATACCACTTTTCTTCTCCCTCCACCATCCCCCGCTCATGCCTATGCCCCAAGATACATTCAACTGCACTTGACTACAATTTCTCATTTGATCTTATGTGATTTCGGGTCAAAACTATCTAAAAGACCAGAAGATCGTGATCTTTGATAAAATCTAATCTGATCTGCAGGACAAACCTCCCCTATGCCTCGTCAACGGAGCAAGGGCTGCATTCCCTGCAAGATGCGTCGAAAGAAATGCGACGAGAGAAAGCCAACCTGCGTCGCTTGTGCGCGTAATGTCCTTCTCTGTGCCTGGGACTCTGAGTCACCTACAAGCCAACCTCACAACTCGGGTGGCAAAGGGTTCAAGACCAAGAGCCCACGGCTGGGACGACATCAATCAGCGCCAAAGAGCATGATTTCGGACAGCGCGGTGTCTGCGGCACCAAATCTTATACATCCTCAACTCGCCCACTCAACGACAAATTTCCTTTACTCATTTTTCTACGCCCGAGCAGCACAAACACTGTCGATAAGAGACAGGGAAGGAAACCCATTCGTGCATGTCCTGATGCCAATGGCCACTACCAGTGACATCGTCTTTCAAGCCATGATTGCCTTCAGTGGAGTGATCTATGAACAGCAGCACTCGGATGCCATGGCCACAACTACGTGGGGACATTATGCGCAGGCGATTCGCAGTTTGAAGCATGCGCTTACGCTCTATGTGGACCACCAAGTTGACCGGGGGACTGAACTGGTCGCGACCGTGCTTCTTCTGCTGTCCTTGGAGGTAAGCAGGATATGCCACGGGTCAAGGTGAGTGTTTGCTGATCTCTCATTCCTCTAGGTCACCAAAGCAGACTCCGATGGTCATGCTTTCCGTCATCTCAGGGCATGTCGAGAGTTAGTGTCAGGAACTTTTGCCCACTGCCAAAATCCTCAACTGTTAGGCTTCCTAGCAGAGTATTACCTTTACACCCTGTCGCTACTCCCCTCTAGCTTGATCGATACTTCGGATCCGATTGAAGAGGATATTGACTTCGCATTTCGAATCTTACTGAACAATAGCGTCCCTGCAACCGGCGTTCTATGTGGATGTGCCCCAGAGATGTTCCGTACCATATCGAAAGCCACGGCGATATCACGTCGTTTGTACGATGAGTTCACTAATGACGCTGGCCCCTCGGTTGAGTGTCTTCGGGAACGCGACGATCTTTACAACTACGTCCAGTCTTGGTTGCCAGAACATGCCGACGAGGAAAATACCATGATCGCGCGCGTCTATCAAACAGCTCTCTTGGTCCTCCTTTTGCAGGCTGAGCCCGGAGCTTCCGACACTGTGGCGATGGATGAACTGGTGTCGAATCTCATTGGTCTCCTTCGGATGATTCCGGTTGAGTCTAACACAACCACAGTTCTAGCTTGGCCACTTGCGACTGTGGCACCGTGTGTCAAGTCTGGCACAGACCAGGCGTTTATCCTACAGTACTTGGGTGCCGTTGTACAAAAATACCGATTTGGAAATCATCGGCAGACCGAGCAACTACTCCAGTTAATTTGGTCGCGCAGAGATTTGCAGGAACGGGGTCCATATTGCATACCTCGCGCGATGGAGGTACAGGGCTGTCGATTCTTACTCTGTTAATCATGACTCAACGTGTAGTGTGCCTCGTTTTTCTTGGTTTTCTCTTTTGGGGGGAGGGGTGACAAAGAGACTTTGAGCTTCATCGCCATTGCTCAAGATCGGACCATAGATCGGTGGATATAGGCCAGATTGTAACAATAGTCAAACACTTCAACGAGAGAGGTCTATTGGGGCCACTAGAAACCGTTAACTATCCACTGTACGTTTCTAAACCCATTACAGGAACCCTGGATGGGCCCATTGGAACAATTAAAGTTGGCGACCATTGCCCTCTACTTGGAACCAGCCCAGGTGCTGTATCGGTGTACGGAGTATAGCTGTGAAATATTCTCCAGGTTTCGATTTGCGGGGAGGGACTAGACCCCGGCCTTTACATGAGGGGAAAAAAAAAAAAACCTGGGGAGGCTGTGTGGGTACTGAAGGAGTAGCCAAGGCGAGTATACAATAGCCACCCGGTAAGGTGCGAGTAGACTGGCTGTGGGGTGGGTATGGGTTGATCCATGGGGGGTTCAACCCAACCCATGTGGGTTTGGGTCAACCCATGATACTAGTTATCCACCCTCTAATCCATGTGGGTTAGGTTGTGGGTAACCTATTTTATCTATAACTAGTATATAATTTTAAACTATACTACTTTTAGTAGGTGGAAAGATCTCTTATTAAGAAAATCTTATAGATAATATAGGTAATCCATAATTCTGCTAGTCATATGAACCTATATAGTTTATCCACACCATATGGGTTGGGTATAGACCACCCACACCCACATGGGTTGGATTAGGGCTAACCCTTATCCACCCATAGCGTGGTTTGGGTGGGTTGGGTGTGGATTGGTGGGTTGGGTAAGCCAGTCTAGGTGCGAGCTATGGGTAGATAAGCGCGGGTCCGCAGCAGATTGGTTGGTGCGAGACAATTCCTCTGGGCTAGACCAGTTTGATAGGGATTGGGAAATGGAGAATGGAGAGCTTTCATCGTTCGGGATTTGACGTCGGTTGTTCGAGTGAGACTTCGGTGAAAGCAGACTCTTGAAGATTGCCGCTCCTGATATGATGCATTCAAGGACTGACGCACCTACCGGCCACGAGAGTTTTGATCCTGTCTTGTGGTCTTTTGTAAGGCACTCTTCCCCAAATACGCTAATCTCTGGGGTGGTACCTCGACTTTGACTTATAAAGTTAGCACCCTGCAGGTTTCAGCTCCAAAATCCGGTGGCTTTTCTTTCTTGAACATCAAGAGTCCTCTATTTCCAACTATCCTCTTGTCATTCTTGGATTCTGTGTTCCCTGTCTTTTGAACTTGTCAGAGTGACCATGTCATCCGAGTCGGGGTCATCGAGCCCAGCCCAGCTAGCAAAGAACTTTTCTCGAATGTGAGCGACCTCCTATTCCCGGAAAGCTTCCGTCAGAACACATTCTAACACCCTTTGCTCCGATAGATCTCTCCTCGGTTTGGCATTCATTACCTTAAACGTATGCTTGGGCATGAAACGGTTTCTTCAAGGAGATTACCAGCTGCTGATCAACGCCCTTTGTAAATGCCAGTCATGGACCGCTTTTGCTTCGGCTTTGCCTTTGAGCCTCACATCTGGAGGTCCCACAAGTATCATCTGGGGTAGGAAGCCTTCCAGCCCTGATTGCAGGGATTTACGAATACTGACCAAATTTCCGAGCCAGGTCTCTTGACCGCGGGGTTTTGTACACTTTGTATTGCCGCCTCTCTGGCAGAATTTCTGTCCGCATATCCAACGTTTGTCTCTCCGCATCCCATTTCATATTTCATGAACAATACACTCCTCGGTAGAGGAAAAGCAATCAAGGGAGCTAGTTGGGCGACGCTGATATTCGGACTTGGACAGTGCCGCGGGACAATTGGTAGCTGGTAAGACTTCCTTGCAGGTGGTCCACAATTGAATGGGTTGGGAAGATATTGACAGATTATCCGCGCCACTTTCTTACAGCCGGTAAGCGACGCTAGTGACCTATGCTCGATGAACGTCTTGCTGACTGAAGCGCCAGTCTCCTGGGATGACTACAAGCGGGTGCTCTCATGGTTTACGGCCTGGGCGAATGTCGCCGCGTGGGTATGCAAGGGTCCCTAGCATAGCACGAGGCTATGACTGCACCGTCATGACTAACCATAGATTTGCAGATCTGCCTTTGCGCGACGGCGTCACTTTTTGGGAGCCTGCTGGTCACTGACACTGTAATCCTGGTTCATCCGGTAAAACAACGTCTATCGTTCTCTGTTCTCCTGCCCATAAACCTCGGCCATCTCCACTTGGTATGGATTTAGATCTATCTCTGACCTTGCTTTCTAGGATTTTAACTGCCTACGATGGCATGTGTTTCTCATCTATGTCGGCTTCAACGTGATAGCTCTTTTGGTCAACGCATTCTGGAACAGCATTCTATCCGCGCTGAATAAAGCAGCATGTAAAGCTTTTCTGTCCAGACAACGACTGGGTTCTACGCGCATGACTAACGCGATGTATCTAGTGATCTGGTCTCTCTGTGGCTTCTTCATCATCTTCGTGACGGTGTTGGCATGCGCGTCGCCAAATTACAATTCTGCGAGGTACGTTGCAGCTGGCACAAGTTAGTGTTGCTTGGTCCTACTATTCCCATATTGTGAGTCAATCTGACGGCTCCTTTAGCTTTGTGTTCACTAGTTTCCTTAATAAGACTGGATGTAAGTCCTCTTTGCTTTGGTTTAATCATCTCCTTCACTTTGATTTCAGTATAGCTGATTGTTGGTAACCAGGGCCTAATGGCTTAGCTTAGCTTTTAGGGGTATGCCAGAACCCTTGCCCTATCATTAAACTTAAAAACTAATCCACAGCCCTCAGCTGCTCCAAGGTGGACTATGCCTTGTCAGAGTTGTAAGTATTCGCGCCCATCAGAACTTGACATTTCTGACTACCTAATTAGGGACCAGGACGCAGTTGCGCACATGATTGAGGGTAAATGCCTCATGCGTTCCTTGTTACGGCTTTTCTCACCTAACATTATTCATCCTTTGACCAGAAATTCCCAAGCCAACCGTGGATGGACCGCTCATCATGGTTGCGTGCGTGGCAATTGGCCTCGCCACCAGCTTGATCTTTATTGTTGCCCTCCTCTTTGTGTCTTATGATATGGACACCATTATCACTGCTGGTGCAGGGCCTCTACTTCAAATCTTTTTTGATGCAACCAACAGTAAAGTGGGGTCGATTTGCTTGCTACTGTTCGTATTCCTTCCATAATATCACGTCACAAAGCTTGACAGCTACTTACTTCACTCTGCAATCCTCCAGTTTCCCCATTGGATGCCTTTTGCTAGGTGTGGTAGCCATAATAACCACATCTAGTCGGATGATCTACGCTCTCGCTAGGTATGAACAAGCCACCAGACTCAGCCTATTAGATCAACTCTTGTGAGTTAAAACTTGTACTAATTGCTCATGCAGAGACTCTGGGCTACCATTCTCTTCCATTTGGACGACTGTTCATGCCAGGCTCAAAACGCCTGTGAATGCCTTGGCTCTTAATACAGCTGTAGTTATCTGCTGTGGGTGTATATTCCTTGGCTCTTCCAGGTACAGTCTACTGCTGCTTGAGCCCTTGTCTTAGCAAACCAGATTTTGTCTAACGGCCAACTTATCATATCTTCCATCTAGTGCATTCAACGCACTCAGCGCTGCGACCGTCATATGCTTTGATGTATTGTATTGCCTTCTGATTCTGATTCATTGCATACGTGGCCGCAACCTGCTCCCTGCGCGCCCATGGAGCCTCTACCCCGTCATTGGATGGATTGTAAACCTTGTATATTCTACCGTTTCCATTTATCCCCCGGCTCCTGGTCCATGACTGATCCTGAAATAGGTGTCAATCGCGTATATCTCGTTTACGACAGTGCTCTTCATGTTTCCACCTGCCCGTCTAGTAACGGGTTCGACAATGAGTAAGAATACCCATGTCCGAAAGTTTAAAAGGATTGTCTGACGGATGGTTCTCTTGTCTGGTAGGCTATGCCATTGTGGCTACCGGCGTGTTCGCGTTGCTATCTGCAATCTACTGGTTTGTCAGGGGCCGGAAGCACTTTATGCAAGTCCTGATGAATGCGGAAATGGAATTTCCTGAAGCCAGGCCCTCAATTGGTCCGATCAAGTCGGACGTATAATTCGGGGTTCGAGGCTTGGGCTTGTTGCTTGATGCCATATCGGCACTGGGGGTTTGCTCAATGTACGATGCAATCACTCACATTTCTCCTTGGGGACTGTCTATGTTGACCAAGTTACCAGGCGAGTGGGAGGAGATTATTGAGAAATATGGATCGAATCGAATCTATTGATTTATCTGAGTGAGGACCTGGAAAACCAAATGCGTAGTTACTCTCTGCGGTTGGACCAAGTCAGTCCCGACCATCTTCGGCTGCACACTTAGTTCGTGATGATTGGAAGTATCATCCAATGGGTATGGCCCAGAAACTGTATACATAACCTAATACCTATCCTCGTAGATGGCCGTGCGGCGTGCGTGGCGTTACGCGGATGGACCCTCGTCCAAAAACTAAACTGTTTTGAGTATTTATATCCGCCAAGAAATGAGATCAATTGTTGTTAAACATGATTATCTACACAGCCTGAAACTAACATGGTTCAAGCGGGTTACTATATGCCAAAAATTTCGTTTACGAATCCAATATGGTACTTCCATCAAGGGGCAAATATTGCGGAAGCGGCCACACCACGAGGTCAGTAATAGACAATCACATTCACGCTGATCCCAGCCTTGCATACACCATGGCGCCTGCAGTGAGCCAAGGTGCAACCCACAAGCAACCAAGTCCAGCGTAAGACCGGACCTTGAAATATCTCCAGCCGGTTAAAGTGCCTGCCAAGACGGTGGTCCAGATAATGGCTTTCTCTTCCAAAGTTCGAACTCCGACGCGCGACCATTGAATGTTGAGGAGTGCTGATACAATCTTAGCAGGCATTCGTCTTCGTTCAGAGAGCATAATAAAGCCTACCTGAAGCGGCCAGCAGAGCATTCACCATATCCCAAGCGGTGGTTGCCGTTGCTTTTCCGAGTGCATGCTTTTCATTAGGAGGAATGGTGGAAATGGCAGGGTCGACCTCCTTGATCCCAAACAGGATATGGCCTGGGATCGAAACAGCATTGATAGTTGCGGAGGCGTAGTACAGTGTTATAGGGATGTGTTAACCAATCCCCGCGTACTATGATTCTATGGTAATTACTAGTAATAGGTGTGATTTAGGATTAAAAGAAGGTCTGATTTCTAGTAATTTAGCTAATAAGTAGACTATTTATAATTAACTAAATAAAAACTCTGTAAACTCTGTTTAAATAGGTAAGTTAAATCTATAATAGAATTAAGTAATCTAATTAGCCTAGCCTAAATTTAGTAGATCCTAATTTCTAATAATTTACTAGATATAATAGTAGTAAGATATAGCTAATACACCCCCCTAGATAAGTAGGTAATATAAAGCTAATTCTAATATTTATAATTTAGTACTATTAATATTAAATAAACTTTTAAATACTTCCTAATTAAGAAGGTAAGATAGAAGGCTAGTATTAAGGATATCTATCTTATTTATCTAATATTAATTTTAGATTAAATTAATTAATCTTTATCTAGATTAATAAGGCTAAGCTATCTTATAAATTTATAGTACTTTTAGTATAGGAGTATCTTTATAAGGCTATCTATAGGTATTTTACTTATCTTAGTCTATTAAATAGAAATATAGCTAGCTTAGATCTCTTACTATAGCTAGTAATAATAAATATTAATATATCTAAGCTTTATATATACCTTAGGCTTATTACTAATAAGCAGATCTATAGTCTGTAGATTATTATATAAGATAGAAATTTAATATTCTAGATTAAATCTAATTATAGTAAATAGTTACTTCTACTAATAGATATTCTTTATAGCTACTAATATAGCTAGTAATTTAGTCTTAGTAATAAATATAGTAACTATCTTCTACTTCCCTACCTTCTAATTAATAGCTCTGCTATATAGTAGGTAAAGATAGCCTTCTAAGCTCTTTTAATCTAGATAGTTACTATAGGTGGTATTACTAGCTACTATATAGACTTCCCTACTATAGTATTTAATAATATATCTTATTAAAAGATTCTATATTCCTTAAAGGTATTAGATCACCTAATTTACTAATTCTATATACTTTAGTAAAGGGTTGATAAGATGCTCTAATAGATTAGATATTATCTTTATAATATCTAGCCTAGTAATTACTATAGGGTATATATATAAGCCTATCTTCTATTAGTACTTATAGATAACCTTATAGCTAGCCTACCCTTTAAATTTAGTAAGAGATTTACCTATAGTAGGAGTAGATAGTAGATTACTTATTTATAGATAATACTAGTCTACTATCTTATTAATAAAGCCTATCTAATTAATCTATAGTATTTAATTAGCTCTATCTTACTATATCTTAATACTTAGAAAGATACTAGTATCTCCTAAATTATAGAAATTATATTTAGCTTATAGTCTAGTAATCACCTAATCTATATATAATTTTAATTCTTTTTAGTAGAGAAATAATATATTATTAATAAATACTATAATAATTATCTTATTATTAGTATAGAGGCATGTATCTTTATTAATAAGGTAAAATCTAAGAGATTTAAGGATTCTAGTTAGCTCTTTCTACTATAGATAAGATAACCTATATAGGCTATAGAGGGCTTAATTTAGCTACTAAGTATAGTCTTATTCTAAGTATCTAGCTACTATCTAAGTATATATCTCTTTATTAAGGAGGCTGTTAATAAAAGTATTAGTTATATTTAGTTATTAAATATTTAGATTAAATACTACTATTAGTACTATTAGTATTCTAAATATTTATATAGCTAGGGTTATTACCATAGTATCCTTCTTATTTATAATTTATAAATTACCTTATATATAGATTTGTCCTTTTACCTTAAGGAGATAACTATTATTATTAAATTTATATATAAAGACTTATATTAATAGTAATACCTACTTTTTACTAGGAAATCTAACTTTCTTCTAGGTATTTTAGACTACTAATATATTATATTTAAGGTCTGCTGTAGTATAGAAGAGATCTTTAAGTAGATAATTCTTAATATCTTAATAACTCTTAGGGGGTGGTAGAAGCTAGCTTTAATACTTCTTACTTAGTTAAGATAGCTATTTAAATATAGCCTATAAGAAAGTACTAAATAGATAGTATATATTCTTTATCTTCTCCTCTTTCTCCTCTTATTAAGAGCCTATTTCTTCTATATATAGGGTATATATATTTTTCTTAAGCTTCCTCTCCTATTTATAATATAGAATATTATCTATAGAGAAATCTCTATATATCTCTTTTAAAGGCTATAAAGATAGTTTATATACTACTAGTTCTAGCTATTCTTCTAGCTCTAGGCTTATTTAATTAAGTATACTAGTAAGAAGCTATCTTCCTAGGGAATTATTATATTAGTAAATTAGTAAAGCATCTATTAGATCTAGTAGTTCTTTATTATTATTTTTACTAGGTATTTAGGGCCTCTGATTAGTTTAAATTAGAATTACTATATATAGGCTATCATCCTATGCTCTAGGGATTTATGTAGATATATAGATTAACTTAGTAGATTATATTAGATTTAGGGATAGAGTTAGTTTAGGTATTAGTAGATAATATTTATTATTTTCTACTATCTTATCTAATTAATTAATTTACTTACTACTCTTACTTATATCTATAATATTTACCTCCTAAGATCTAACTTTAATATTAACTATAATCTTATCTCTGATCTTATCCTTATCTCTAGCCTTACCCCCTAAGGGGCTACTATCTTTATTTAGAATTAAATTATTATTATATTCTGCTTCAGAGTATTAGATCTCTTTAATATTAATCTCTAGTAGTTACTACACTACCACAGGCTCCTAAGGTATTTTGATTTAAATAAATAGTATATAAAATAGATGATCTAGATTAAATATAATATCTTTATTAAATTTAATATCTTACTTATTAGTGATAGTATTTACCTTTAGATCCTATATCTTCTAGATATTAGAGGCTATATAGCTAATAAGATAGCCTACCTAGGCTTATAGTACTATTTTATCTAGTTTTAGGATACCCTTATAGTATATATATACCCTGCAGCTATAGACCCTTAGGTTAGTAAGATTTAGTTTCTTTCTATATAGCTTTTTATATAGTATGATCTAAATAAGTATATCTAGTCCTAAGCTAACTTCTCTTCTATTAATATAATCTAGGTATTATTCTACTTTCTTCTATAAATTATAATTCTACTATAGGTATTAATTATTAATATAAATAGCTACTTAGATAGTGTAATTCTATAGCTTAGATAGTAATCTTATACCTAGTAGTAGTAATCTAGCTATAATAATAATAGCTTTACTTACTAATTTAATTTTACTATTCTAGTTATATATATAATATATAGAGTATTTAATCTTAATACCTTTAGTATTATATTAGTTAATATACTATATGCTAAGTATTTACTCCTAGTCTAAATAAAGATATTATGGCTTTACTCTATACTAGTATTTAATCTATATAAGGTAGATGTTCATATATTTCCTTAGATCTAACTTTATATAGGTAGTGTAGGCTATATGCTAGCTAGTTATATTATTAAGGAAATAAATAATCTATTTATTACTATTATCTATACTTTCTAGTAGAATAAGATTAAAATATATATATTTAAATACTTTAGTAGCTCTTTCTAGAGGCCTTCTTAATATCTACCTCTTTACCTTTACTAATAGGTATATTTTATAGTTTATAACTAGGTATAGAATAACCTCTATATCTTTAGTAATATCTTTAAGATAAGATACTACTTTATTACTAGTATAAGCTAGCTATTTATACTATATCTTAGTTATTACCTTATTCTAGAGAGGTATTATTAACTTTTTAATATTAATAGCTACTATAAATACTACTCTCTTTATTTTAGAAATTAGATTATATTTAATAATATCTAATTTATATTACTTCTAGGTATAAATAATTAGATTACCTATCTTATCTTTAATAAGCTATAGGTATTAATTCTAGAAGTAGCCTTTCTTATTAGTAAGGCCTATAGAGATAATATTAGTATAATAATCTAGTATATATACTACTTAAGATAATTCTAGTATATAGATGCTACTATTTAGGCTCTCTTTATAGATCTTAGCTATTCTATATCTAATAATTAGGGTATATAAGTTACTAAATTAAATAGCTTTATTATTAACTAGATAGAAGTTAGATAGTTAGCTTTAATTATTATAGATATATATATTAGCCCTGGTATCTACTATCTAGCTATCTTATAGTTTAAATACTTCCCTTCTGCCTAATAGGTAGGTATAGATATCTAGTGCTTCTTCTATTCTAATTACTATATACTAATTAGTCTATTTACTAGTAGATATATTATTTTATTTACCTTACTCTATTAATATTTAAATAATACTTATAGCTATTTATGTAACTAGCTATTCTAATTAGTCTATTTTCTAATTTACTTACTTAATTACTTACTTAATAGCTTCTTACATCTTTTTACTATCTTTTATCTTATTCTTAATCTATTTAGCTATCTTTAGATCTAGCTTCTAGCTAGAAGGCTATTTTTCTAGTATAAGATAGTAGTAATTAGTATAATAATATTTCCCTCTATATAAGTAGTTCTACTATAGGAGTTATAATTAGTTTACTTAATTAGATTAGTTTACTTAATTAGATTAGTTTATTTAATTAGATTATCCTTAGAAAGTGGTAAAGGCATAATTTAATTACTATTAGCTACTATATCTTAATTCTAATTTACTAATTTAATATTAGAACTCTATAATTTTATTATATATTAGAAGTATTAGATCTTCCTAAAGCTTCTACTACTAAATAGCTCTATAGGCTAGATCTATCTCTCTTACTATATTAATAAATTTAAGTATAGTAGTATATCTAGTAAGATCTTTTAGTTCTATATCTTTATATTTACTAATAAGATTCTCTTATTTACTTAGCTATTTTTTAATGCTTTAATTATGCCTCTTTAGGCTAATCTTAGTATATTAAATATTTAATTCTAATTAGTATATTATCTTATCTAGCTTTAACTTTACCTAGAGCTTAATAATTATTTATCTTATAGTCTCTTATTTCTTAATAATATACTAATAATATTAGCTAACTATTAATTAGATTACTTACTATATAGTATAGATATTATTCTCCTCTTATTTAAACTTCCTCTCCTTATAATTATATTACTTATATAGATCTAGCTAATTAGATTACTTAATAGTTATTAATAAGTTAATAGGCTTAGGTAGCTATAGTAGTATTAGCTTTATTAGCCTTTTAATTATTATTATCTTATTATCTAGATTAATATATTTCTAGACCTATTTCTGCTCTATAAGTATTTAGATATATCTAATCTATGCCTACTAATTATCTAGCTAATCTAGAATAATTAGGACCCTCTGTGTAGGCATAGAATCTATAGTAATTAAATAATTAGGTATATTTACTAGTTAGGTTATTAAGATAGCTATTATAAATAGCTTCACCCTTTACTCTAGTGATATAGGTGCCTTTAGGGGTGTAAGTATTATTTTACTTATATAGATATCTAGTAGTAGTTAATTATACTAGGCTTATAACTATTAACTAATCCCTGCATACTATGATTCTATGGTAATTACTAGTAATAGGTGTAATTCAGGATTAAAAGAAGGTTTAATTTCTGATAATTTAGCTAATAAGTAGACTATTTATAATTAACTAAATAAAAACTCTGTAAACTCTATTTAAATAGGCAAGTTAAATCTATAATAGAATTAAGTAATCTAATTAGCCCAGCCTGAATTCAGTAGATCCTAATTTCTGATAATTCACCGGATACAATAGTGGTAAGATATGTATTGAATTATATGACCGCTTGCCCTATTTGGAAGTGATTTAAGTTATTTCCACCTCATATTCAGCAATGTTCAGCTATTCGGATAACCAGAAAAGGGGCTAAAATCAAAGGCATAAATAGCAGCTAGATAGTCATTTATTTACAGAAATCAGACCTTTAGTTAAGTTTCAATTAGCCATATAAATTACTAGTAGTTAGTGAATTAAACTAGTATTCCCTATTTTTAATAGTTATAAGCCTAGATTACCCTTAAGATACATAGATTAACTGCTACTATTATTCTTCTAAGGCCTGTATATTAGAGAGCTCTATCTCATAGTGTTAGCAAGATATCTTAGTGGAATTAACTTACCTAATTAGGAAGAATTAAAGATATATTAACACCACTGTCACCCCAAAGTAACATAGATGACTATTATGCTAAACTAATTAAGTCTACTATAAAGGTCTCTATCTTCCTAGAGAAGCCTGATGATTAGTAGACTTAGGATTTATATATAACTAGCCTAGTAAGAAGCCATGGAGTGCTTAATATACTCTAGAAGGAGAGGCCTTACCCTATTCTATTAATTTAACTAATTTATCTATTAACTCTGGCTAATCAGCAGGCTAGAATAAAATCTATAGAACCCTAGCAGGCCTTAGAGAGGTCCTAGATAAGTAAAGTAAGCTAATTAGATAGCTTATTAATAGCTAAAGCTGCCCCAAAGGCCTTAGTAAAGATTACTAAAGCTAAAATATTATTGTATAATTAAGAATTTTTAATATATAAGGAAGAAAGGGATTAATATTAACTTAATTATCAAGGCCTAGCAGCTGTATGGTCTACTATAGAGTAAATAATAGCTAGAGAGTATCTCTAGTAGCTAACTAGCTAATTAGATAATAAGGTTAACTAATATTAAAAGCTTAAAGCCAACATAAAGCCTTCTGTTAAAATAAGAATAAACTAAATTAAGGAGAAATATTAGAAGATTACTACTAAGCTAGCTAATTAGAGTATATTAAGCTAGCTAAGTAAGTAGGAGAAGGTGCTAAGTGTATATATTAAGCTAGGAATAATATAATATACTAGATATATAGGCACCAGGCACTTTCTTATGGCATTAAAGAAGATTAAGCCTTAATATATAAGTATTTAATTAGATTAACTGCTAGAGGACAATAAGCTAAATATATTTAATAAGATTAGGTATTATTAAAGGTATTAAGAAAGCCTTAGTTAATAAGAATAGAAGAGTATCTTTACTATATTTAAAGGATAATCCTCCCCTTAATTAAATTCTGATTCAGCTAATCAAAATTATGGAAGTAAATAGAATAAGTAAGATGATTGCCTATGCAGAGAGAAGCATCTTTTTAATAAGTACCTATATATAGTTAACTTAGTAAGGCTAAAGGACTAGAAGCTAAATCTAGATATTATAGAATAATTTAAGAAGCTTAAGTAAAACCTAAAAGTAAAGCATATAATGGATGAAGTAATTAAGTAAGCTAATAATTAGGAAGTATCTAAGATAGTAATAAGTATTTATCATATTAATCTAGTATTATTTTTAATAGAAGGAGGCATATATGCACTGTAAGATAGCTAGATTATTAATTTAGGAGCAGATCTTAATATCTATAATAATTAAACTTAATTTCTCACCTATAAGCTGGTGGAAGGAGAGTATATATATTTTAGGATAATAGAAGTAAAAATCCATGGATATAGAAGAGTTAATCTATAAGTAATTAGAATAAATTAGGAGCTATATATCTTAAAACTTAGCTAAGTAGCTTATATATCTAACTACTATATAAACCTCCTTTTAACCTTTTAGATAAGAATATATAGATATTATTATAATTAATATCTTAGTATTATTAAAGATAGTAATAGAAAGCTAATATACTATATAGAATTAAGGTATAATATAAATATTATAGAATATAATCTGATATTAAATATCTTTATAATAAATTAATATTTAGAGAAGCCTTATAAGACAGCTGTAACTACTAAATGATGGCATTAATAGCTTGTGTACCTAGGAGATAAGGCTATATAGTATCTAGAGGAGGCCATAATAGGTACTAAAGTATTAAGCTGTAAGAAATTAATCTGTGAGATATATAGATTAGTAAAGGCTATAAAGCAGATATCTTAGACCCCTAGGGAGAGGTCTATAGAGTTATTTAAAAGTATTTATTTTAATTTAATTCTATTACTAATTACCTATAATAGAGATCAATGGGTAACATATTTTGTTTATAAATTAACTAGATAGTATGTAATCTATACTTATCTAGATAAAGATTAGCTTAATAGCCTTATAAAGTAATTCATCTAATAGGTTAAAACATAATTTAGCCTTACACTGAAAAAGATATTTTCTGACTAGGAGCTAATACTTAGAAATGAATATATCTACACTATAAAGTCTAAAGGCACTGAGATCTACTATTTAATATATTATATTAATAAGCAGAAGGGCCTAATTAAATATTCTAATAAGATAATTATTAAAATAGCCTGTAGCATACATATTAGTGTAAGATTGCTAGAGAAGCTATAGCTATATATATTTAATACTGCTATTTATTTATAAAATTAACATCTGTGTAGAGAGGCAGTGGAGGAGAATAGTCAGATAAAATAGATCTAGATTACACTATATAAGAAGCTTTATAGCAAGAAGCCATCATTAGCAAATCTACATATCTATGGATGTAGAGCTTATATTAGGCACTATAAGATTCTAAGGTTAAAGAAGCTGGATCTGTGTGCCTGGGTAGGCTATCTTATTAGCTATATAGCATCTAATATATAGAAGATATGGAATCCAGTGACTAGAATGATTACTAATAAGTGAGATGTGATGTTTAATAAAGATATTATATTTAATCTAGATTAGCCGTTCCACACTGAAGTAATCAAGATATTAGATCTTCTAGAGTTACCTGTTAAAATCAATAATGTGCTAGATATTAATGATTTACCTAGCTTAGTAGGGAGTGCAGATGATGAGTTAGATGAGGTTGAAGCTTAGGGGGTAAATATAGTAATTAATGAAGCAAGCAAGGCTGTAAGTAATAGCATTATGCCTAATAGAGAAGGTGGTCAGATGGCAGAATTGCCTGAAGTGAATCTCAAAGTAAAAGTGAATATTACACCTCCAACTCCCAATGCTACCTTAGGAAGATCTATCCAGAGAGATGAACCTATTAAATCTATTAAGCAAAATAATAATTTGGCAGCAAGCCCGCAAGATGCTGGAATTCCTGGAGGCTGGATTGATAGCCCACAGAGAGAGTAGCTAATATAACTAGATTTAATAACTCTAAGATCCCTAACAAGAATTAATGATTTGCCAGAGCCTAAGACACCTATATAGCTTATAGATACACTGCCTAAGTCCCTAGATTAATTAGAGGCAGAAGATTTACCTTTAAAATAGCTATTTAAGGAAGTTAATAGACTGAGCATTAAGCTAGATAATATTAATAATATCCTATGGAAGCCAAAGCATAGCATAAGTGCTGATCTTTTACTAGATAATATCATTAAAGGAAAACAGGAATATTAAGCACTAAAAGCCTATGGATTTATAGCTGCTTAGATAGACAGCCTATAGTAATTCTATTTAGTATTTATAGTATTTAGAAATGGCCTGAGAGATATAGTAATAAAGAAGTAACTTTATTAAGATAAAATACCCTCTGTACCTAATAGCTAGAAGAAGATATAGAAGCACCTATTAAAGGAACTCTTTAAAGCTGCTGTAGAGTTAGAATATAATATATTATTAGCTTAAGGGACTTTCTAGAAGGTTAGAATGCCTAGAGATAAGTAGATTATTCTATTATAATGGGTTTTTACCTATAAATTTAATTAAGAAGGCTATCTAATTAAGGTAAAAGCATGAATCTATATACAAGGGGACATGTAGTAGATGATATATAATAATACTTTGGCTACTACTCTTACTACATGAATATTTTGGATGTTAATAGCTATTATAATAGTATTTAATCTTAATATATAGTAAATTAATGCTGTTAACGCCTTTATTAATAGTAAGCTAGATAAGGAGGTCTATACTAGAATAGCAGAGGGATTCTCTGAATATAGCTATATTTACCTATTAAAGAGAGCCCTCTATGGCCTATGCAGGGCACTATGCCTCTAGTAGAAAGATATTTTAAAAGTGCTTAGAGAGATAGGGTTATAGAGAATTAACACTAACTTATGCCTTTATATGGATGATAAGACTATTATCTTAGTATTTATAGATAATATACTATTTCTTTACTATTATAAAAGTAAGAAGCATGCTAATAATCTAATTCTAAAACTATAAGAATAATATAAATTCTATAATCTAGGTAAGGGAGAGAGCTTCCTAAATATTAAGATCACTAGAGATTAAGTAAAGAGAAAGCTATAGCTTAGCTAATAGGCATATATTAAGAAGATTATTATAAGATATCATTTAGATTTAACTAATTAGAAGGTGTGAATGCCTACAATAACAGATCAGCTATACCCCTATAATAGAAAGGCTACACCTAGTAAGATATACCACTATTAATCTAAAATTAGATTAATCCTTTACGCTGCAGTAATCACTTACTTAGATATTACTAAGATAACATCAGATCTATTAAGATATCTATTAAATCCTAGACCAGCCTATTTTAATACAGCTAATTAGATCATTCTGTATCTTATATTAACAAAGGACTATATATTAGAATATAGAGGTGATTTAAAGGGGAATATCTTTATTATTATAAGTAACACTGCCTATAGTAACTAATTAGATTATAGCAGTAGTAAAGGATATCTTATAAAGCTATTTAGTACTACTATTAATTAGTATATAAGGAAGTAACAGACTGTTACTACTTCTACTACTAAGGTAGAATTACTTACCCTTTTAGAAGCTGTGAAGAATGTCTATTAGTAGAAATAACTATTCCTAGATATTAGATTTAATCCAGAGCATAAAATCTCCATTCTGTGTGATAATTACTAAATAGTAGGGCTACTATGTAGTGAAGAACCTATGATCTGCATAAAGCTATGCTATGTTGATATACACTAGCACTAGCTTTAGTAAGAGGTCTAATTAGGTCACATCTTAGTCAAATGGATTAAGACTAATTGTATGCTGGCTGATGGCTTAATAAAGATATTACTAAAGAGCAGACATAATGACTTTTGCTGGATGGTTAGGCTTGTCAGCCAATCAGGAGGCAGAGATTAAGCTTCAACCTATCTAACACTATTGATTCAACACGATTTGCCTTATTAGGAGATGAATATGGCTTTAATAGCTATGGATTATGTAGCTTTGCCTAAGCGGCTTAGCTAGGGGGGTGTATTGAATTATATGACTGCTTGCCCTATTTAGAAGTGATTTAAGTTATTTCCACCTCATATTCAGCAATGTTCGGCTATTCGGATAACCAGAAAAGGGGCTAAAATTGAAGGCATAAATAGCAGCTAGATAGTCATTTGTTTACAGAAATCAGACCTTCAGTTGAGTTTCAATTGGCCATATAAATTACTAGTAGTTGGCGAATTGAACTAGTATTCCCTATTTTCAACAATATGGCTGACAGGATGAATGACATGTCAGCGAAGATAAGCAAAAACCAACTGGTATCGAATGTACAGAGTGACTATTACTTGGGTCTCGGCCTTCTTATAAAAGTTCGCGCGGATCTCATAGGTTCAGGTAGTCAAAGGCCGGTCGTCTTTTGTCGGCAGTTCATGTGGAGGGCAGCTTTAAAGCCAGTTGTGGCCCCTCCGTCTGGAGCAAGTTAATAATCCCATCAGCTCCTCGGTATTTCACCAATAATACTTAAGAGACTTGGCGATTTATGTTACCCTCCGTGGGCTAGTCTGGCATGTTCAGATTCCCCAGACAGGTCTACCTTTCTACTTGTACATTATAGGGGTATTACTATATTCTAGCCCTTTAATTGTGCTTGTAAGCTCTTCTCTAAGCCTTTCATTCTAATCACTTGACGTTAATTTAAGTGTGAAAAGAAAGGACCATAGCTTTACTTAGAGGGAGGTGATGCAAGGTCTACCTCTTATAGCAGAGAAATTCCTAGTTTCTCTTAGTATCTAACTATGCAGGATGATAGAATCACATCTCACTAGGAAGAAAACCTTAACAAATTAATATTTAGCTCAAGTTGCTTGACGGTCCCCTTCCATTCTGGAAGTTAGGCAGTTTTCAGTACAGCGAACAGCTCTGAGTCCATTATAATGGTCCAATTAGCCCTCGACATATTTTTTCCAACTAGTAACATGACAAAAAAGTAGTCCATGCTCCTCCCTAGCCCCTCCTTATAGCCAGGGACCAGGCTGTATATTTATAGGAGTTTTCCTAAAGGTCAAACCCAGACAGGAACTGTTGGACTCTTCAGCCTGAAGACCTAATGTATCCTGAATTTGGTCGATGCTTTCAAACGGCCGGTCTCGCAAATTGTCCACACGCCTGGAAATAACTATTAGGGTAGCTCACTTATGGTCCCTTCAAAAGGCTGCTGGTATACTATAGAGCGGAATAGTTTGATGGCTAGAAAGATTTTTATCGACTATGACCCGGAAATAAATAGAGCCATTGGCATATAATCCTGATTGTGTTAGTTCTGAAGACTCTGGATTGTTAAGCCTACTTACGCCTATCATTTTCTTCTAAATTCTTTCTACGAAAACTACTAATTATAGAGAATCATAACTAGTAGGACTGTTGTAATCTATATACGAAAAAGAAATGTATCGATTTCTATTCCTCCCATCTACCTATTGACCTTGGTGGCTTTCCGTGCTCAGAGGATCATTACATTGTTATGCTATAATAATATCCACATATGACGTTATAATAAAAAGAATCAACAAACGACATTCCCCCGGACCCTTACTCGATTTGCATGGTTTGGCATGGTATGAATGGCATTGTGTTGTCTGAAACGAAATGTTTAGGCTGTTCACCACCTTAGTCAATCTGTGTCGCCAATCCATGCATTAACATTCACTTGGGAGTCTTTAGAACTAACACAATCAGGATTATGAATGACATGTCAATGGCTATTGATATGATGAGTGAAGTCATTTTGGCAATGCAGGTGCTCAGCCATGCAAGTATATATCTTCTTCTCCTCCATCTCCCTCTTCTTGACCATTCGCTGTCAAACTGTGTCATTTGAGCTTGAAGATTTTGTACAGAAGCTGGTTCTTCTATTTCGAAAACGTCAAACTTGAATTCAATATGGCGCAGCCACAGGCAGGTTACTGGACGCTTCCTATCATTGCGTCTTACCTCTCCGAGGTAAACCCTGCGAATCACCCTTATCAGGAACGGATCGATCACTTGTGGTCGAATATCCTCAACCACTACTTCCCACTGCGCGATGGGTTTGGTACCGAGAGGGAAGCGCTTGTTAAGCCCCCAAGGAAATTTGCGACCAACGTTGCTATCACCAACATACGCCCTTCAGGTATGCACAAAGTGATCCTCGTCGAGGCTAAGGCCTTCCCGCATAACACGGACATTGGCTGGTTCAATGTGTATCCGTGGGCCGATGTTGAGAGCAAACTAGAAAGCCCGTGGTACCTTTGGGAATGTGCAGACTATGTACGGAATTGTTGCTGTTGGAGATAGGGTTTGTTTCTACACGATGAACTCGCAAAACAACACTGGCTGCATCCTTACGCCGTTTCCATTAACAGGACCACAGCGCCCCCTGAGCGTTCACACTGATGTGCACAGTATCCATGTCATCCTGACTGCCATTTCAGTGGAGATTCGGACGGGGGTGAATACATATAACAACGATGGCAAGATTTGTGAAAGTAAGTCTATGTTCAGTTGAAAATGTAAAGTTGGTGTCAATGTGACGGATGTTTTACAGCAAGTCATTATCAACAAAGGGGGGTGCTTCCAAATGGAAGCACCGCGTGTCAACCAACTCCGTGCCCTGCGCCAGAAGGACAAGAAGGCCATCAAGACGCTGGTAAGACTGTCATTACCACTACATATGTATAGTAGTGAGCCAAGGCTGATATATGATATTATCGTATTAGTGGGCCGACATTGATCGGCTCGAAAAGGCCGCTGCGGCTGAAGAAGCGGAAGTTGCGCGCAAGCGCACCAAGGCTAAAGAGCTCCTCAGAGCCATCAAGGAGAAGGAGGAGGAGGAGAGTTACAAGGAGGATAAGGAGGGCAAGGAAGGCAAGAAGGGCAACGAGGGCAAGGAGGACAAGGGCAAGACTTGTGCCTTGGTTATGAGGCTCCAACGAAAACAAAATGGATATGGAGTAGAGCGAATCCAACCAAGATAGGTAGCCACAGACTAGAAATCACCGAAATATTTTCGGCGAGTCTCTTCCATTGCTAGCTCCTTCGGCATCGGGTCCAAAAATTTCATCGATCTCCTCGCGCCAAAAATAGTTCTGCAGGTTTACATAACAAGCCGTGGTGTATTGCCAATATGACAGATACCATCCAGCTGTTTCCCAGTCAATAATACCGACAATCCTCTCTCCACGAGCCAGAATATTCAAGCTGCTAAGATCGCCGTGCGAAACTTCAGCGGCCAGCTACTCTGGTGCTGTATGATGAGGTCTTGTATCTCCGGGTCAAGATCCGGATGCATTTGCATACCCTCACGTAAATAGTTATGAAAGTCTTGAATATTACTAAACGGTTCAAATCGCAGTGAGGGTCCAGGTAACATATTTGCAATGCCACATCCCGCAGGAGGGACAAGACTCCTCACCTCTTGGATGAACTGCCTTAGTTGTGACAAAAGCTTCGTCTTTAACTCCTCACTTCGATACACCCACCGAACCGCAATCATGTCGCCGTGAATTCTTTCCATGAAAATATAGGCCTAACCGCGATGTTCAAAGGCGCAAAAGACCTGGGCACAGGAATGGATGCATGGCTGGAAATATAACCCGTTACTGAAGCTTCAGATAGCTGAACAAGTGGTCCATACTTGACACACAGATTGCGAGAGAGAAGAAGAACCCAAACCTGTCTGTACTCGTTTCAGGAGTCTGATGGCCGCTAAGACAAGAAATCGATGCTGAGGAGTGTCATTAACAAAAGATGAATGAATTTCCGAGTTTAAACTGTCTGACATTTTGATTTATGAACATGTACCAGTCCAACAATCAAATTTAGGAGCCTTCCAGAAAAAACTGATATGGTTATTATAGAAAATCTCTGCCAAGGCATAATAACACAGCTTAGGGTAGATTGCATGCGGTCACATGATCAGGGTGAGACATCAGCAAGAGTCGAGATACACAACCTATACCTCACATACTCACTCTAGGTCGTCCTGGTTGTATAACTGTAGAGTGGTGCTCACCCTTTACTTACCCAGGAGACACCTAGCCACCTATTGACTGTAGAGAAGCCATACGCCGGCCGGTTAGTAGTTGAGCGGGTGACCACCAGCAAACCCAGCTGTTGTATATTTTTCTTTTTATGCTATGAGGCGATATCATCAGCTGTATAGACGCAATCGATCGCATGCTCTTCTCGGCATTGTCAAGACCATATCAAAGCTAGTTATGATCCCCGAGAACCGATGTCGGAGCCGGAGACGAGCCGATCTGCAGACCGGCGTCCGGGAAGCAACAACAGCAGAGAACAGTATATGTGTCTGAGGAGTGGGTTTTCTGTAACGAAGGCCTGCCAAGCCATCAGGAATCTGCTGAAGGAGCGGCGATCTGGGGCCCGGTTTGATGACGTGGGGGTGTTTGGGATGTTTGGGTGCTTGGCTAGATGGGCTTGTAATGGAGCGATACTTAGGTAGGATATTATGGGTAAGGTTGGATAGACTACCTACTCTGTACGGAGTAGAATGCTTGCTTTGCTCCGTCATAAGTGCTCCAGTACTTGTCTATACTGCATAATGCCAAGCTTCCCGGTTGCAGCAGCGACCAGCGACTAATGACGTCAGGGGTGTGGCCTTGATGTATGCATGAGGCTATTGAGGTCACCTCAACTACACACCATCAAAGTATGTCCCTGGATCTCCTAGATCGGAGTCTGCTGTTGTTATGCATATCTGAATACCTACTCAAGTTTAAACCCTCAAAGAGATACTGCCATACTGGTATCACATGCCTCCCTCCATGACAAATAACCAGCATACCTCTTGTTACTCATTGGAATGACGCCGCCACGTGGAATCAACACAATTGAGTCATCCTGACGTTCGTGCCCCTATATCCTGCCTTGTCTGAAAGTTCTATTCAGGAAACGGCATACAGTGAGGTCATTTGCTGACATGTTGTTGGACACCGGGGCTGGACCTGTGGTATAACCAGGGGCGAAAACGCACACACATCTATGGATTGAGGCTGGAACTCCTCTGTCATAGTCATAGTTCACAGAGAGGTGGACCCACAGATCACCAAGAAGGGTCAAATGGTCGAACCTGGAGAATGATAGGCTTAAGCCGTACACGAGAGATACATCGCCTTCAGTCTAGCTACACCCACAGTGAGCACAGGCCAAGAAGTCGGCCGGAGGCGAAATGCTGCCAATAGACTAGTATCCAGAATGTATCCAACAAATCCACAGACAGAATGATATAAGCGGCGGCATGACACTATAACAATGAAGAATTATCATGACGCGGGGATCATCGATCAGAAAGTACCCCTTAGACCCCAAAAGTAGACCCAAGGTGGACAAATTGTACAATAGGTGATATCACGAAACATGGCAGACACGTCCAAACCCTGTAGAAAGCAGAGACGCTGACTGACAGCGGCATGATGGCATCAAGCTCATCATTGGCAGGAAAAGACAGCCAGGATCAACAAGAGGGGCCGGGCCATGGGTATGATGCTGCAAGCAGATCGCTACCTTGTTTCGATTGGCGCAGATTACGAATGCCAAGGGCTCCTATGTACGGGGTATACAGACAAACTAAGGTACCCTGTGGCGTAACGAGGTCGATGCGTTCTGAGGTCTGATCCTCCGAGGACATATACGTTGAGCTTCACGAGCTAAGCTATAAGACAGACAGACCCGCAGTTTAACTTCAAGCTTATTCAAAAACTTTTTCTCAAGACAACATCTCTATCAGCAACAGCGCCAGCACCACAAAATGGTCCCTCTTCACCCGTCCCCTCAGCCGGCAGCATCTGCCAACCAGCTGCCCACCCTGCACTCGGTCATCGCCGACAGACGATCCGCCTCCTACACTTCGCCAGCCAACGACCACCACTCTTCCCCAGCCAAATACGTCTCCCCCGGCAGCAACATCGACATCCAGATTCGCGAATACCACAACAGCATCAAGGCCACCCTGACGGCGCTTCTGAATGATCAACGAGTAAGAAAAAATCCTGACGGCAGCAAATGCGTCCAGTCCTTCCTTCTTGAAGAGGAGAGGAACTTACGAAAAGAGAAGAGAAAATCGATCGGCTCGCGTCCGCCTGATGAGAAGCTATAGCGCCTTATGTTGTTGGGGAAGACATATTGAGATGGAGATGAGTGAATGGCTGGACCATGGGAATTGATGACATCTGATTTGTTGATTTGCTCAATCTGCAATAGTTTGGGGTTCATTGACGATGAACATGATGAGACTTCACCATCATAGCGGCGGGCTTTTCTAACGTATCTTGGCTCTGTTCTAGGAGTAGTTGCAAGTATGGTAAGATGATGTAAGTTCGATACAAGGGGAGTATCACAAATGACGAGACATGTCAGGCCCTGTCATAGGAGGACAATACAAGCCCACAATGTATATGAATAGCATCAAGTTTCGGCTGACATATAGCAGGCACTGCCCATACTACATGCTACTCTGCTTACAGACGGAGAGTTGCATTGGAACCTCAATCAGCTCGTCTCCAGTAGTACATCCTGGCGAAGTAGTCATACAGGCAGCCCAAATTGGCAACATGAGATGATGTCTTCGCCATTTCTAAGCCTTGTACGAGGGGAGAATTGCTTTTCTCCTCCCCATTATCAATTCTCAAGCGGGGGCTCACCTATCGCCGTCATCTCCTGGCAATAATGGCCACCGATTGTGGAGACACGTCGCCTCCATGCCCATTGTGTCTAGGAACCCATCACAATGCTGATCGCTTGCCAATGCCTTAATAGTCCATACCTCTCCCCGCTCTTCGGCCGTAAGGCTCTGTTGTATTTTGAGACACTCTTGATACGGGGGATCTATCTCCGAGAGCTTCTGTGGACCTAATCATTAGTAGGAAGCAAGCGTACCTCTGATTCCCCGCTATGCCTCACTCTTCCCTTGGCTCAGACTCGGAGCACGATGACGTAGTCAGTACTTTTCGTGTTGACAAGCCTGCGATCGATGCGGTCCAGCTTGCTCGGAGGGCCTACCATGAGGAGATGTGTATGGATATGGCGGTGGCAACGACACAAAGCATGACGGAGATGTACTCGAGAATGCGCTTCACAATGGTTGCTTCATTTCTCTCGGGCCTTGGCCGTTTTGAAGCCACTCGCTATTGGAAGACTCAGAGGAGCTCATCATAGCTGTAAAGACGTGCACTATCGACATATCTGCAGAATTCGGACGTTGAGGTTCCATAAAACGTCAACTTTCTTTGCATTAAGCAGAGAACAGAGCATGAGACATCCTAGCGCGGGCATCGCAGGCTACACCAGCAGTGTGTAGAGGGCTAGCACCCATGATTCGAGCAGCCGAAAGTTGCCAGGCTGAGCAGTAACCCCGTTTGATTGGCTTTCCGACAGCTTCATCGAGGCATCAAAACGGGTTGCTGGTTTTCATCATCTCCGGCCGAAACCCGGAGGAATTGCTCGGCATATGAGTAGTCAGTACCCAGCTTGATCGCCATCACGCCGATATTTACATAATTGGTCTCTGAGAGCTGGGTTCTAGTCTGGATGCCGGGGTTGATCAAGAGACACGCTGAGACGGACTGTTAGCAATTTCTGAGAGTCAGAGTCGTGGACTCTTGTTGACAAATCATAATAGACTGACTTATTTAAGCCAGAAGTATCCATATATTAGACTTTGTCTTCTAGTTGTTCTCTTTTCAATATTTCAACTAATCAGCCTAGGGCACCCTTTAGGGCTAGATTCTAAACCCAAAAGCCCCTAAAGGATTAGATGCTTGATGATAGTTGAACGGATAGCCACAGTTTTCATGATATATTACACTATCCGGTTAGCGGAGATATACATACCTGCTGGCCTTCTACTTCTGGTTTATCTAGATAACAACAGAGCTATTGGCTTTAGTAATTCTGTAAACATCAGGCTCGCCTAACAGCGGCCTGAGTAGATTTTATGCTAGCAGATGAGGCCATCTTTGTGTGAGACAGAGGTAGCCGGGCCGGTCAGGCTGGGAAGGGACCATTAGAAAGGTCGAAATGATGGAGGTAGACGGTGGTCAGGCGCACGGGGCGAAGTGCTGGGTCACGTCGGATAGAGGTACTGGAGGAAGGTGTGACGGCTGGAGTCAAGTTCTCGGACCTACAGGTTGTGGCTGTAGTCAGCTATGCAACACATGGTTCAAGTGTGACGGCGTCTATTCCTATGAATGAAGGCTAAGTCAATTAAGAACAGGTGCTGGTTACTAGGAAGTATCTGGTGTATGTCTGAATCGTTAAGGAAAGGAAGCTATATAGAAAATTCAAGACTACTTGAGGCTGGTCCTGGATATGAGTATTGCTTCGCAAATGTCGATGTATTGATAGTATTTAAAATTGCATTCGGTAGAGTCCAGGCGAGTCCAAGATATCTTTTCTAGTCCTTGAATAGGAATGTTTTCTACCTCCTTATTAGTAGTAGCTGGGCTCCTTATTCCTGCTCTAGAGGAGGAAATTAAGGTAGAGGTGTATAAGAATAAGGTAGTTTAAATATCAGTAAATGGGTCAACCACGCCCAATCCTCATGGATATAGATATATCCATATCCGCAATCCAACCCGCATGGATGTTAGACGGCTGGTGGATCAACTCATATCCAATCCACGTCCAGTCTAGTTCAGTATGTCTACTGATATGTCCTTCACGTACCAGTAATTAATCATATCTCATAGAAAGTGGAATATACAGAAACAACCCTTATCATCAAAAGCCAAGACGTTTGACTCCAGCACCCAACAGGAGTTCTTCCATATCCCTATACCCCTTCGAACGTGCAAGATCAAGAGCGGTTCTGCCATTCTGGTTCTTTACTTGATAATCTGCTCCTGCCCTCAGCAAGGCTCCTACAACTTCAATATGATTCTCATTCGTGGCAACATGCAGCGGAGTCCATCCGTCATCCTGCGGCGTGTTTGGATCAGCCCCAGAGGCAAGCAGGAACTGGGCGATCGTCGCCCGGCCATTGCTCGCAGCGATATTCAGCGGTGTCCATCCAGTTGTCGACTTGGCGGAGATGTCGAGACCCTGTGCAAGGAGAAGCTTAACCACTTCGAGTTGGCCTTTTTCCACCGCGCCATGCAATGCCGTCCAGCCGTTGATGTTCGTGGCATTTTTATCTGCACCGCGTGCTAGAAGAGCCTTTACCGTCTCCGGATAGCCCTCTCGCGCTGCAATTCCAAGGGAAGTCCATCCGCCATCATTGCGTGTCTCGATATCCGTCTTTCTATCCAGCAGGGCCTCGACCACGGCCGTGTGTCCATTTCCAGCAGCGGCGGTTAGCGGACTCCAGCCGTCATCAGCGCGGCTATCGACAGCCGCGCCGTGCCTTAGCAGCAATCTAACTACCTCCAGATGGCCATTACAGGCCGCTGAATTGAGAGGACTCCAACCATCCGTGTTCCGGGTTGCGGAATTAGCCCCACAGGCGAGAAGAGATTGAACTACTTGAAGATGGCCCCTCGCAGACGCAGCATGCAAGGGCGTCCATTTGTCCTTGTTCGTCACGTTGATACCTGCGCCGGCTTCGAGGAGGAGGTCAACAATAGCGTGATGGCCGTGCAGTGCCGCGGAATAGAGTGGGGTGTGGCCCCGAGAGTCCGCGACGGCGTGATCTGCGCCGTGCTTGACCAGCGCAACTGCGATCTCAAAGTGCCCTGCGGCCGCAGCGCTGTTCAACGGCGCCCAGCCCGTTGAATCGGGGATTGTGACATCTGCGCCTTTGGCAAGGAGCAGTTCAACAACTGCTAGATGGCCCTCCGATGCCGCCGCGTTGAGGGGTGTCCATTTATTCGCCGATGCCCGGGAGGTGTCCGCGCCGTGGTCCAGAAGAATGCGGACCACATCAGTGTGGCCGTCCTTTGCGGCACAATACAACGCCGTGGCGCCGACTTCACCAATGATAGCGTTGACATCGGCGCCGCGCTTGATGAGAGTCTTGACAATTTCTGCGTGGCCTTCAGAGGCGGCTGATGCCAGTGGTGTCCATCCACTCGTAGTAGGTATGTTAAAGTCCGCCCCTTGGTCGAGCAAGTACTTTACAATATGGAGATGTCCACTATTAGCCGCCACGTTTAGTGGGGTCCACTGCTTTGGATGCGTTGTGTCTGATATGTTCACTCCATGTTCGACAAGCACCTGGACTGAGCCTAGTTGACCCAGCTTCGCGGCTGAGTAGATTGGGCTCTGTCCGTCTACAGATGGGACATTCGGATCTGCTCCGTGGTGCAAGAGAGCAAGCACCGCGTCAGGATGGCCAAACGTGGCGGCTGCGTTGAGCGGTGTGAAGCCGTCCTCGTTGCCAGAGGTGTAGTCTGCACCGTGGTCGATCAGATACTCTAGGATTTCAGTGTTTCCTGAGACAGCAGCCGAGTATGCGGGCGACTGGCCAATCTCACCGGTGGCAAGAATGTCCTCACCAGCCGCAACCAGCCTTTTGATTTCTTCCAAATCCCCCTCGCGGGCCGCCACATTGAACGGAGATGGCCAGGGGCCGTCGTCTTCGGACTCAGCCCCATCTTCAGATGTCATGGCCTGTGCGTACGAAGGAGGCGGCACGGAATCATGGCCATCTTTCTGATTCACGGCAGGTGCCGGTGGTGCCATGGACACAAACGTATAAAATGACTTTGCGGAACTGATTAGGCTTTCCATGGCGACAATCATATCCTGCCTTTCAGCTGTCTCCCCGCTAGAGACGAAAGACAGCTTCTTCATGGACTGTACTGCCGCCTCGAGATCCTTGATCTCAATGTCCAAGACAACAAGCGATGATTGCTTCTCTTGGGCCGGTGCATTCAGTTGCAGCCGCACACACCTCAGATGAAATCAGCACCCAACACAACCACAATCAACTCCATTGCCATGAAACGAGACCTACATATTCATCATAGTGGCGCCAACCTTCAAAGCCTTACGGTGTGGTTCCAGACGGCCACGATACGCAATAATTGCGGAACTATGCAAGCCCAATTTCCACGCCTTGGCGTAGACCTTGAACAGCGAGCGCTTCTTCTGCCCGCTCTTGACAATAGGTTCCAGCTCGTGCCGTAGCCGCTGCAGCGTGACTCGGATATTTTCCAAGTTAGACTGCACGCAAGTCCACATCCCGAAACTGGCAGACGGATGCGTCATCAGGATGGAGGAATGGGCCCTCCAGGTGGGGATGATCTCGTCCAGGACGAGACAGATACGATTCAGGTCATGGCCTGTGTTTGAGATCGTCATGTCCCCATCAGGGACGTTGTCACGCAGAATACCTGACGTGAATGAGATGATCTAGCGCGTATTAGCGTGTAGGCATGAAGATGCAGCCGGATATAGTACCTCGTGGCAGGATGCTTTCAGGGCAGTCGAGCTGCCCGCGATTGATAACGGATCCATATCTCGATCCTCTGTTAATTTCGCTTTCTCAAGAACGCATGTTCCTCCCTTGTCAACCTCGCACGGAGGCTCTCAGGAGAAGAAATCAAGCGGAGAGGGGGGGGCCGGGGGGCTCGTATCCCAACTTGGCACCACGTGACCGGTCCGAGGCCAGATGTCGATCATTCTCGTATAGAAAAACATATGATTGGGTTGTCCACGTTGCAGATGTGGTTACAGTGATAGGGCTATTTGAGACTGTATTCTTGTCGTTGAGGAATCGGATTTGCTGCACGGAGAATCGTCAGTTGACAGACTCAAGGATCTCTATACATAGCGGTAATATCAACAATATCGTCAGAAGATCTTTGACACTGTCCAGCTATTGACAGACGGCAACAGCAGAGTATATAGATATAGAATGAGCAGAATCAAAGGCTTAATGAATTATATATTGTGTCTCATTACCACTTCTGAAATTGTCTTCATAAAAGCTAGACGTCCTTTGTGCGCAGGACCTGTCAAGGGGTGGGTTTCTTCGGATACTTTCAGTCACTTTTGTTCTCTCCGAAGGGTGTGTACGACCACAATCACTGAAGTTCAATAGATGTATGAAAGAGTATATGGACTCCAGCTGGAGTTCAATAAAAAGAATTGAACATGTCGAAAACACTAAAAGGAGCGACAAAAAGTACAGTCTCTAAAATAAGGACACCGAATGAGAACAGCTATTCAGGCAAACCTGTTCTATATCCTCCAGACAGTTACCGGTTATAGCATGACCATGCCGACCGCAGTCAGAAGCGCAGTGATGGCATACACACCCAGCTCGAACGAGCCAACAGTCACCGCAGAGCCGCGCGTAAGAGGAACAGCCGCACCAGACGAGCTAGTCGAAGAAGCAGACGAGCCTGACGAGTCAGCAGTGCCGGTGGGCTTGGAGGTGACGGTGCCAGTGCCCGCGGTGCCGGCCTCCTTCATGAGGGAGCTGCAGGCACCGGTCGCCTTGGTAGCGGAGGTGACAGTGGCCGAGCCGCCAAAGCTGCAGGCGGAGGAAGCAGAGCTCTGCTCAGAGTAGTACTTGTTGAGCAGGAAGTTGAGCTGCTGCTTGGGGGTGCACATGCCATAGGCGCCGTAGCTGCCTGTGGTAGCGTTGCGAGCGATGCCGGTGCAGTCGGTGTAGCCGCAGATAAGACTGAAAAGGTCGCTGTAGTCGTCGCTGCTGACGGAGTCCTTGACGACACAGGAGGCGGCGTTGCTCATGCAGGTGCAGAGCTGCTCGTTGGGGGTCGGGGGCAGGGGGCTGGCGCTGGCGAGCCACTTGCTGTTGACGGTCGGGCAGCTTTGCAGGGCCGTGTTGGTGGGGGTGTAGGAGGCCTTATTGGTGCCGGAGGGGTTGGCGTTGTTGTTGATCTGGCTGGAGTAGTACTTGAAGTCGGCCATGGTGCTGACGCTGGTGCTGTCGACGGCGGAGACAAGACCTGGATGGATCAGTTGCGGCCAATGACTGGATCAAGGAGCTTACCGTAGTTGTTGTCCTCCTGGAAATACATGTATACGATACCGCCCGACCAGACATCGTTCATCTTGTCTCCAAACAAGGCTTCGATTTCGGTGAACTTGCGGGGAGTGACCTCGTTGCAACCATACTCGGCGAAGAAGACAGGCACGGAGTAGTTCCGGAACTCTTCTGTGCGGACGCTGTACCCGGACTCAGTGTAGGACGAATCACCGCACCAGGAGTAGATGTTGTATCCCCAGAAGTCAATCGACTCGTCACTGTCCTCGCAGTTGAAGTAGTCAGCCATGTTGACGCGGATGGTGGAGTCATCGTTGGTCGCGTAGCCGACTCCCATCGAGCGGTATCCCTTCTCCTTAATGTATGCCTTCATGTCCCGCACCGCCGCCTTGACAAAGGCACTGGCATCGGTGGTACCGACGGTGTTGGAAACCTCATTGCCCGCAAAGAAGCCGAGAGTGTTGTTGTAAGGTGCCAGGGCGTCGATCACGCTGGTGTAGCGGCTGTAGAGGGTGATCTCCCAGGAGGGATCACTGCGGTCAATCGACTGGGATGGGTCAGAGAGATCGGAGATGACATAGATGCCGGCATCGGCCAGCATCTGCATACACTCTGTGTGGTTGGCGGTGGGATCGATGGCGTAAACACGGATGGTGTTGGTGTTTAGCTCCTGGAAGATGGGAATGTCACGCTTGCACAGCGTGGCGTCCGACAACGGGTCGATATAAGTGCTGCTGCCATCAGTGGTACCATTGCTCGAGTAGTCCTCTGTCGAAGTTAGTTTCAGGTGACGCATCTAGATGACAATCACGTACGTTGGTAGGCAATACCACGAATGTAGCTGAAAGGTTTAGCACGAGTTCAAGACAGATTAGCGGAAAGTCCTTACAATTGAGTGTTGTTGCTGGAGTAGAAGAACTTGGACCCCTTCAGACTGTTAGTCCTATTCCTCCAGGGAATGCAAGAGAAAGACCTTGATGATGATAGGGTCAATGTCAGCAAGAACAGTGCCCAAGAGGCCAGCCCCAAGGAGAGCGTGGGAAAACTTCATGGTGTCGAAACCTCTCCTTCTGAATGAAACGGAACAATTGTAGATATCAAAGAATCAAGAACTTAGTAACGAATGACAAGAAACTGCAGTAGAAAAGGAAACGAATGAACAAGCACGGGATATGTCCAGTAGGTCGACCAACCCGGGAAACAGAAAGCTATAACAATGACGGGGAGATTTCCATCGACACACCCATCGTGAGCTATCCCTCGATAGGTGTTATTATTATTGGCAGCCCTCCTCACAAAGGGGGCGTACTCTTCACCTCTGTCAAGTCGGCCGACTACTTTCTTCCTCTGCGATGCCATCAACGGCCCCGCTTTGGGCAATGAACGCGTCAACACTGCAGTAAGCCACTGCTGGTCCGGTCGTCAAGCGAGGCGCCGGCAAAATGAAAAGCGACGACACCACAGTCCGGCTCCATCCATCATCCAGTATTGGTTCGTAAATCCGAGCTAGAAATTAGAGTTGACCGAGATGATGCCACTATTGTGATGGTGGCGGGTCATGATGGACTGGTATAACTGTGGCCGCTACCATTAGCGGATGCACGATTCAAGAGTAGGGATATCATAATGAATCCAGATTTACTCACTCTGAATTGTCTTTTGTCATCTTGCCTATATTCGAGCGAATTTTGAACAAGCGTTGATTCTGTATCGAGAGTCGAGATGGTTCGTGGTAAGTGCGCAAAGCTCAAACTTGTGGGCGGCTTTATCCCCGAACAAGAATCATCCAACCCTCGGTCTTACGGTGGAGCACACTACGACACACTCTCTGCAAACTAAAGTCCTCATTAATATTAAATTGGGTCAGACATACGCCGTCGGGTTCAAGCTTTGTGGATTTGCAACCGATTGATGGTAGCCTATTTCGGTTCAACGTCCTAGTCCAAAGCAGGCTTGATCGACATGAACTACTCTTATTTCCTGGTAGCTTTGGGAATAGTGGCCTTGCATCAGATACACAGTTGCTACGTGCTGTATCATGCGTGTCTGATTGAGGAACATAATAGATGTCCTGTGGTTGAATCGAGTGTCACTGTGATTTCATGATGTGGACAAGCTGTAGAGTCCAAGTCTTGTAATGTACAATCTCGCTAGAAACAATTCATCGCACGTGTCCGTCCTGCATGATTCATGTCGCCAATATACCAATCCTAAACACCAGAGGTACCGTCATATATCCAATCCCAGTCCCAATCCCAATATATCACATAATTCACATTTCTCGACGGCGGGCCTCGATGGCGGCCTCGAACGATCGGATGGTGTCTAGCGGTCGCTCGAGACGGGGCCGTGTGGGATTGGACCGGTCGGGATCAGCTGTATCTCGTTAGCATTGATGATTCCATGCGATGAACCCAGGAAAGACGAACTGATGATGTTTCCATCTTTGTCGCGGTGCTGCATCGATCGCAGGGAGAACATTGGGCTTCCGGATACCGCTTGATTGACTTTTTCGAAGTGTTAGTATATATATTACGCAAGCAGATACGAGGTAACGAACTTGGCTGAGCTTCGGTCAAGGCCTGGTTGGGATCAGCTTTGCTGGACAGTGTAGCCTTCTTGTAGCTCTCGCGGGAGCTAATGGACCCGTTGCGGTCGCTGGACGAGCGTGAGGAACGAGAGAATCCCATATTGAGTATGAAGTAATAGGCTGGACACTGTTTGACGAGTGATTGAGATACAGATAATAAAAGATCGTATTATTGATAGTTTGATGAAATGTGGAGATGAAACAACAACTAGAGGTGTCAAATTGATGGCACTACTGAGTTCTAAATTCCTAAGGTACGCCTTTTGCTGAGGGCCTCAGGAACCCGGCGAGCGGGCGCCATTTAATGCCAGGGCACATCCTGGCACTTGTGCCTGACTGCCTCAGGTACCAGGTACCGAATCCATTCCATTTTTAGAAGCGGAATGACCTGTGACGCTTCTTGCACCACTGATGGTGAATGATTTGCTCATTTTCCAGTGCAACCGCTGACATGTGCCTCGATCCCCGGTACTGACCATGACGTTGCCTGGTCCGAGGACTGTGAGGGAGGGGAACTGTTTCACCTGGTCTGGAATGTGAAGAATGTGAATGGTCCCAATCAGGCCAAGCTTTGACAAATGAAGACACAATCGAAGATTGGCAGAGCTATGCAGCCAATCACATGACACAATGCCAGAAGCAAGTAAAATGGGCCACGTAAGCAGAGGGGCTGAGGCAGTGGCGAACTGCAGGAACAGCCGGAGACCACCGGCCAGACTCTGATCCCACGGTAGGCATCAGCATTAGAATTCGTCTCCTTCCTGTTCCTGACAAGATCTAGTAAAGATCTGGACAAGGGGAACTGAACCAATGGGAAGAGACAAGAGATTGTGTTCTTGGCCCATGTATCAAGTCTCAAAGTTCCTCCGCGCGGTTGTTCTCTGACAGACCATGTGAGCGTCTTATTTCGGCATTGCCGGATGCTGCCAAGAAGGCTGACGCTTCAAAACACGTGATTTTCTTATTGGATATACTGCACGATTACCTGTTGTATCTGATGGATAGAGTGAGACTTTAGAGATCCATGGTATGAATCATGATCGTCAAGTCTATGACGGGACTCTACATAATCAACTACAAACCAGTCACGAAGGATTTCCTCCTGCGTTTCACGTGAATCAAGCATCTACCCGAGTGATCAAGATCAAACTGATACAATGGTGCTCACTAGCAGCATGCGAGAGTCCGCGACGGATCCCCTCACCATCGCGGTAGAGAAATGAGAGAAGAATCTGCAGAAATCAAAGTGCTCCCAGGTACCTCCCTTTCCTACTGTCGAATCTTGAATTCGTCGACAAAGCCAGAATCCTGTACAATGTAGCCACTTGGAAGGGTCTGAAGCTGTGGTGACCTGGCTGCTTGGCTTTTTCGCTTGTGCTGGATTAGCCTGGAATTGTTCAGGGGTGATTGGACGCTCTTTTGATCTTAGACGTGATAGCTGCCTCATGTGTTTGTGTCCCATAATTCTAACCTCGGGAATGACCGAGTGCCCGTGTCATAACGATTTATGAATATCTACTTCTTCACTCAGAACTGTGGAAGAAAAGAGACTCCCTGAATGTCAAATGACTTGATGATCAACGTTATATACCTGTCGAGACTACCTTTCCAGCTGAGTAAGACTGCTCGATTTGTCAATCGAGCATCATCCTAAGTCGTAGCATAGTATATCGACAGGCGAACAAGGCGCTCACTCTCCCTAGTGACCACATCTTCATCCATAGCATGCCGGTAATTCATACCAGGTCCTATCTTATGAAGAGGACCATAGTGAGGCAACACACTAATCCCAACACCCTTCGTCGATTCCATGAACTCCCTCCGTTCCGCCATATCCCGGACCTTTATCCAGAATATCCGAGCATTATGTTCCCGACCCGGCGGCAAAGCCGTCAACTCGATAATCCCCTGCGTCTCCAACCCCTCCTCCTTCCAATACAGATTCCAGATCCGATGGCGCTGGATCTGAATCGTCTCCGCACCCTCCAGCTGGGCCCATAGATACGCAGACTGCAGCTCAGTGATCGTATAACTTCCCCGACAAGCTGCCAGGTATCCACGCTTTCATCCGTACTCCGGAAACGACACATCATGTATCCTGCCTTTATTCCAGATATTCTCCGCGCGCTCGACCACCGCGGGGTCATTAAGGAGTAGAGCGCCGCCCTGCCCCCCAGCCGTGATACTCTCCTCGTGGAAACTGATGCACCCCAGCTGTCCCATCGTGCCTACCGCACGGTCTCTGTATGTAGAGAAAAGTCCTAACGCTGCGTCCTCGACAACGTATATATCCCGTACACGCGTAATTTCTAAAATCTCATCCATGTCGCATGCGAAACCGACGTAGCAGACTGGGACCACGACGCGCGTGCGATCGGTTATCACCTTGCGGACTTGCGTCGGCTGATAGTCATGGTCTCCGGGACGATCTCCACCAATACCTATCAGGCACCACTGAGGAGGAACGCGTTTGCGGTCGATGGGTGCGTATAGCTCGGGAGGATGACCTCGTCGCCGGGTTTGATGTCCAGGATGAGTGCGACGAGGTCGAGGGCAGCGGTGCAGGAGGGTGTTAGGAGGACCTTTCGACAGGAGAGCCGTTGCTCTAGCCATGATTGGCACTGACGGGTGTAGCGGCCGTTGGTGAGGGTGCCGTTCTTGATGGTGGTGTTGATGTACTCTACTTCAGGGCCGGTAACGGCGGGGATGTTGAAGGGGATGAGCTTCTGGTGCTTTGGGGGGCTGAAAATGGACATGCTTATTGTAGTTTCCCATGTTGTGGACAGATGAGGAATGCGTTTGTTTTTCTGTGGGAGATGATATCAAGTGGACATAGCTGGAGTGCTGTGGTGGAAGCGACTCAAAGTGGTTGACTAGAGCTTGACAATCATAAGATGTGATGTCCCACGTCGCTTTGGATCCTTCACTGCAGGATTCCCCAGTAGCTAGGATCAAGACTGAGAGATCTGCTGACTGTTTGTCTTTAGGCAAGTACGAGGCTGATGTGACTGCTTGAGCCTCGTCGGTCCAACCGCAATACCGGAAGACCAACCATGACGGAAAACTTCCTGATCTTTCAGTGTCAAAATGATTTCGACCGTCTCGGCGAAGACTCGCTTTAAATGTGTTGTCTGGATCAAGGCGTTGCACTAATAAGGTGGTTCCTGGGTATATTGTGGCTGATACGCCATACCATCGAGGCCCTTGCACGAGGACTACCCCTTTTACATTAGCATCAAAAGAACCAGACAAAACTCTCGAAGACTTCTTTTGGCCCGCTGCAATTCATTCCGGGAGATATTCGCTCGTTGGTGTATGACGACGGTGTTCTTTTCAATTGGGTTACCGGGAAATTTCTAGGAGGACAACTAAGGCTACCGAATGAAACCTACTTTGGTGAACGACTGAGGAATAATACATTATCATCTTGTTTGTATTTGGTTAAGTCAATAATGGGAAAATGACTGTCGAATACCGACAGCGCCGGTGTAATGTCTGTTGAGTGAGATTGTATACTTTGGCTGGTTTGAGAGATATATAAGTCTACGTTTTGCTGATCACTGCCGGGAACTTCCAACAAGTGGTTTCAAAATCGAGTCAAGATCTACCGGTTAATGTCATCTGATATTGGCAAAGCTATTGACTAAACCTGTAGGAATTGTTCACTGAAGGATGCGACTGTTCAATTGTCAACCTTCCCTCCTATGCAGACTGACTAACCACGCATCTTACGTGCTGCCTACAAAGGACCGAAGTCAAACATGTAACGAGAATAGCTCGGATACCAATGTTCAGCATGATGAACGACTAGGACAAGGCAGTGCGAGAATGGCCAAGGTATGAGAAAAAATAATCCGAGTCCTGAATTCATCATGGTGCGCGGCAATGCATTATGAAGGATTCCCGGTTCAGGATTGCCGTCGTAACCACACGTATGGTGAACCATACATGCAATCCTCTGAATGCTGGATTGATGCCGAGGGTCGGTCGACAAGATGAGACCGTCATTGGATGCGAAGATCACAGGAGGCGCATACATGCCGTGAAGCCGGGAATTGGCTCGATCTCACCGAATCCAGCGCCGGCCGGACGAGAAGGCTCCGACCATGTCTCGAGTCATGGTTGCCAGACTTGCAAGATTTTAGCACAGATCTCCACACCGGCATCCATAAAGCTAATAGTGTACATCGGAAAGACATCAAGCGTTGACATGGACGGACACAGTCTCTGTCTGTGCACCAGTCAGCTCATACCTCATCCCACGCCTTTCCTCGGAATAGCCGTCGATTTGTAATGGGTTTGTAAGAAAGACACGAACGAGGGGAAACAGGCCGAGCATTCTGGGCTCCGAACATTGTGGCCAGGACTAGGACATTGGCAGCTATTCCCATGTTCACTTTCCTCCGTCGTCTGCTGACTTCGGAGTTCTCCCGCTTGCATCCCGCGTGGCGCCCAGAATCGTCGGTGCAGAATACGAGAAGCAACGACAGAATCTTGAACTTCCAACCTCAAAGGTCCCAATTACCGATATAGGTACCCGGAGATGCTAGTGTATGTATCCTGGAAGATTCTAGTATGGTGTCTACTACGTACGGATGTGGTGGCGTCGGTTATTCTCCGGAGAAACCCTAGTTTAGCTGGGGTTGTGGGGGACACTTGCATGATTAATGATGTCTTGGGACCTCCAGGTTGACCACTACTCGGTCTGGTAACGCTAGACGATGATGGCTAGAGGAAGACGTGGTTAGCACGGTTATCCGATGTGCGGGGAAGTCGAGCGGGATGGATCTCATCAAGCGTACACTCAGCGATTATGGAACTTGCATGCGAGTTGGGACAAGTTGCGAGTTACCATATGGCCCTGTTCGGTGAGTTTATTCCGAAAGCCGGCTCATTGAGCGAGGTCAAGAAGGAAGCCCAGCTGAAATGCTGCTGCAAGGATGTCGATGGAGATATTTCACTAGGCGGATGATACCGAGATCACATTCACGGCACAGTGAGGAACTCGGCGGGGAAGCAGATTAGGATCGGCTGCAGGTGGAGGAAAAGGACTTCCCTGCACTCTGCACACCGCACCGACCCCCACATACGTACTGGGTCAGTGCAAAAAGTCGCCGGTGTCTAACCCTTCTCCACATAACCACACCACGTTCAAGGTGCAAGCACCATCAGAAGAAGGATGGACCTTGCATGGTTACTGAGTGAAAAGCCGGAGTTCAGCCGAAGCATGGGCAGAGTATGGGTTTTGCAGAAGCCAATAGACCCAATACAACCATACAGCAGGCCCGCCAAGAACGTGGAGCCCCGCTTCTGCTGGGGATGTGGAGACCCCGCATAGTCAACTCTGCCATGTGGCTTGGGCTATTGACGAAGGAGTACGGAGATGAAGGACAATGGGGCTAATCACACTATCTTCTTTGCTTCGTCATTGGCCAAAGCACTCTCTAGACTCCGTCGTGGAGGTATACGGCCAGAATGCCACGCAAAGTGATAATAACTTGGCACATCAGGGTAACTCCGTATGGGGACGCTGGTTCAGTCTCGGTCTTTGCCCGGTAGAAGAAAGATTGAGAGATGCGCAGTATGGAGATATACTACGATCCGAAGTTACCATGCTACGATAGCCGACATAGCCGAACCCCGAGCTTGAATCGCAGCTATATCAAGGTCGTGTATCCCCTGGATTCTTGAGCTGAAGATCACACCTATCGACTCTTCTACCCTTGTCTCCTTGGAACTGAAGATGAAAATCACGGTTCCTCTTCTTGCTGCTGCCTTGCAGCTGGCAGGCATTGCTACCGCGCAGGAAGATGCTGCCATCGCCGCCAATCTCGAAAAGTTCTGGTCGTATGGCCGCTCAGAGCCCGTCTATCCCAGCCGTAAGTGTGACTGAGAGTCGTGATGTCCTATATGACTAACAGTACGTTGCTCAACAGCTGAAACCCAGGGATTGGGTGACTGGAAGGAGGCATATGCCAAGGCCAAGGCTCTCGTAGCTAAAATGACTGACGAGCAGAAGAACAACCTCACTTACGGGTACAAGTCAACCACCAATGGCTGTTCCGGTAACTCGGGAGGTGCTCCTGGCGTTGGGTTTCCTGGACTGTGCCTGCAGGATGCCGGAAATGGTGTCCGCGGTACTGACATGGTGAATGGATACGCCTCCGGTATCCATGTAGGAGCTGCATGGAACCGTGATCTTGCCTACGAACGTGCGCACTACATGGGTGCGGAATTCAAGCGCAAGGGTGTCAACGTCGCTCTGGGCCCCGTTGTCGGACCTCTTGGCCGGACAGCGCGTGGCGGCCGGAACTGGGAAGGCTTCTCCAACGACCCGTACTTGGCCGGCTCCCTGACCGGAGAGACTATCCGTGGTCTACAGGAGTCAGTCATTGCCTGTGTCAAGCACTTTATCGGCAATGAGCAAGAGACCAACCGTAACCCTCCGATGCTTTTGGAGGGCTCCCACAACCAATCCGTCTCGTCGAACCTGGACGACAAGACCATGCATGAGCTCTACCTGTGGCCCTTCCAGGACGCGATCAAGGCCGGAGCGGGATCCGTCATGTGCAGCTACAACCGGATCAACAACAGCTACGGGTGCCAGAACAGCAAGACACTCAATGGCCTGCTCAAGGGTGAGCTCGGCTTCCAGGGCTTCGTCGTCACGGACTGGGATGCCCAACACTCTGGGGTCGCCGCTGCCGACGCGGGTCTGGACATGGCAATGCCTGACTCCGTCTATTGGGAGAATGGAACCCTCGCTTTGGCCGTCAGAAACGGCTCGTTGGCCCAGACTCGTCTGGACGATATGGCCACCCGGATCCTCGCATCTTGGTATAAGTATGCAGAGATCGAGCAGCCAGGACATGGAATTCCTGTCGATCTCCGGAAACCTCATGAGTTGACCGACGCTCGCGATCCCAAGTCCCGGTCCACCATTTTCCAGAGCGCCGTGGAGGGTCACGTTTTGGTGAAGAACACCGACAATGCTCTGCCACTAGACAAGCCCAAGTTCCTCTCTCTCTTCGGCTACGATGGTATTGCCGCCACCGGAAACACCATGGACAACGTCACCTTTGGCCGCTGGGTCTTTGGACTGTCCAACACCCTGAACTATCCCAACGGCAGCGCCATCGATACCAAAATTCAAATGGACATGTTCCTCTCGAGCTACGACCCCACGGCCGAGGGACCCGGCGTCGCCCTGAATGGCACCCTGTTCACCGGCGGCGGTTCGGGAGCCACCACGCCCTCCTACATCGACGCTCCATTTGACGCTTTCCAGCGCCAGGCTCGTGAAGACGGCACCTTCCTTGCATGGGACTTTGCCTCGCAGAAGCCCATCGTGAACCCCGCCAGCGAGGCCTGCATCGTCTTCGTCAACGAGCAGGCCTCTGAAGGCTGGGACCGCCCGTACCTGGCAGACCCATATTCCGACGTGCTTATCGAAAGCGTCGCCTCGCAATGCAGCAACACCATGGTCGTCATTCACAACGCAGGCGTCCGCCTTGTGGACCGCTGGATTGAAAACGACAACATCACCGCCGTCATCTACGCTCACCTCCCCGGCCAGGATACCGGCGGCGCTCTGGTCGAGATCATGTACGGCAAGCAGTCGCCCTCCGGCCGTCTTCCGTACACCGTGGCCAAGAACGCCTCCGACTACGGCAACGTGCTCCATCCCGTCATTCCCGAGGGCGATCGCGACCTCTGGTACCCGCAGGATAACTTCACCGAGGGCGTGTACATCGACTACCGCGCGTTCGAGGCGAACAACATCACCCCTCGGTATGAGTTTGGATTCGGTCTCACCTACACCAACTTCTCCTACTCCGCGCTGGAAGTTGAGCTCGTCCCCGGCGCGAACACCGACTATTTGCCCCCCGGCTCCGCCATTGCCGAGGGCGGCCTCCCCTCTCTCTGGGATGTCGTGGCAACTGTCAATTGCACCGTGGCCAATACTGGCGCGGTGGAGGCGGCCGAGGTCGCCCAGCTGTATGTAGGTATTCCTGGCGCCCCAGCCAAGCAGCTCCGAGGGTTCAACAAGCAGTCCATCAAGCCGCACAAGAAGAAGCACTTTACCTTTGACCTGACCCGCCGGGATCTGAGCACCTGGGATGTCGAGAAGCAGACGTGGGGGTTGCAGTCGGGAAGCTATCCCATCTATGTGGGTAAGAGTGTGCGAGACATTCAGCTCACTGGTACTTTGCAGATATGATCTGAATGGGTGGTATATTTGTTGTATATATGAGGTTATACCCATGTTGACAGTGGAAGAATAAGTTTCTCTCACTCTAACTCAGGATTAAATGAATTATGATGTGATGCCGTCAGTTTATCAGTCTGAACTGATTAGTTTATATCTATATAGGGACAATCGATAACCTCATCATACATATCCTGTCATTAATCAACTACACCACACCTTTCACTTCCCTCTTCTCCGTCACATTCGTTACCCTCATACTCTGCCCTGCGAAGGCCGACCCAACCACCGCCCCCAACACAAGCACAACCCCGACAAGAAGCTACCAACATCCGCATCAGCTATGGCCTCTCTGAAACCACTGCTCTGAAGCAATCACTCACCTTCCTATTAACATCCTTCGACTCTAAAACCAACGGCCCCGCAACCGCAATCGCAAATCCCATCCCCTGCGCATAATTCTTCGTCACAGAACTCGTAGCCCTCACACACCACGCCACCAGGAACCCACCGGACGCCTGCAGAACCACAAACACCCAGACCAGGCTATTAAAGCCTTCGAAAAAGCTTGCTCCATCTATTCTGCACTTTTCCTTCCAGAGGAACGAGAGCAGTGCGAAGAGGAGACTGTGCGCGGCTAGTTGTGCGTTGCGGATGAAGAACGCATTCGCGGTTGTAGTTTTGGTGTTGTTTGCGGCGCGCTTGAGCGATCGTTCGATGGAGAGGCTTCCCAGTGCGACGCATGAACCAGATAGAAGCATGGCGAGGATGCCTGGGAGGGGATGCGGGTGGACGTTGGAGTTGGCTGTGGTGCGGTGGTGCTGGTTCTCTGCTGGGGCGTTGGCGCCCGTCTGGGCGGTGACGATCCCCGCTGTCATCGTGAGGGTGGAAGTCCAGTGCTGGAGGGTGAATCTTTGGTTGAGGAGGAGGGTTGCGAGGAGAGGGGTGAGGATGAGTTTGGTTTGGGAGAGGGCGAGGTATTGGAGGAGATCGAGGGAGGAGGCGCCGATGCTTTGGGCGAAGGATGCGGCGGTGTAGAGGAGGGCTGGGAGGGTTGCTTCTTCGTGGTTTGTTTTGAGGGTGGCGAGGAGGGATTTGGGCTCTTCTGCTGTTTGGGCGACGCAGAGGAGGGAGATGGTCAGTTTGAGGAGTTCGGAGAGGAGGATGCCTGTCAGTGGATCGAAGTGCTTGTCTTCGGTTGTGGACTGGGACTGGATTTTGTGTTGTAGCTATGGCCATCATCTCAGCAATAGCTCCGAGAGGAGGACTTGCGTACATACAATGATTGAGGCTGCATTTTGTAGGACCAGCTGGTCAATTAGCACAGTGTGTGATGTGATGGCGAATGAGAACCTACCAGAAGAAGACCGGCAAGCGTCGATACTTGGACCTTGGTATGCCCTGTTAAGCTAAACCTGTATATTGTCATTACTAGAAGTACATGCATGTGTGTCTCTTACATGTCGATATCAATTACCATGTCACTTCATTCTTAACAACGAGGATAGCCGATAGATATCGACCGCTTTACACACCTGTGCCTCGAGAGGTCAACACAACTAAGCGGGAAAGCCAGGCACCAGGCTGATTTACTCCGTAATTGACGACTGAGGTCGGAAAATTGCGGTCTGTCATGCTAGTCTCCCACAGTACTGCTCTCCTCTGGAACGAGAATGTACAGATCCACTCTACGGAAATGTCGAAGTAGGCCTTCCAAGGATTAGAACTCCCCATGCCAACAACAGTGAAACAGTGGACTTGATGCATGATCCAAGCGTGTTTAGCGCATCCGACGGAGGTGCATTCAACCATTGTTAAGACTCTACGCACGAAACCCAAGTGGGCAACGCACAGGCAGAAATCGTTCAAGCAAGTGGCAACAGATCATTTTAGGCAGCCGGATTCTCAGTATCCAACTATAGACATGATGCCTGGGATAATCAGGCCTATCTTCTCCCGTGTCTCATGTTGGGTTGACTTTAGCCCAAAGTTTGTCAGGTATGGAGCCAATCAGTGCTCCTGATGTTCCTCAAAAGACCCTGGCGCTTGACCCGTCCTTGTATGATTGGATGATCCATACGCCAAGCTCAGCTATGAGTGGATCTACAGAGCTTATCCCATTTAGCCCACTGTTGGAAGGGGTCTAAACATCGTGGCCTAGCCCCTGGTGTGTGAGTCAGTGAGTGTGAAATTGATAAGGAAAAGGTGAAGACGAGAGAGAATCCAGGCAAAGCTCTTTGATCAGGATTGCCAAGGATTGCAGGACGAATATTCATGCAACTAGAATGGAATGACTGAATGCTCAGGACTCGCTACCACCCAAAAAAAAGTTCCGTATGCCGCTGTACTGTAAAATACACGATGGTATGTTACGAAGGATGTTCCCCTAAATCAACGCGTGAGACCTTTACCACTTCTTGTGGTTAACTTTGTAATCATGGTATAATACTATCTCTATTCCCAACTCCAATGTACATATACATTGGCCCGTTCAATGTCTTTTTATAACCCGGTACACTTTGACGGGGCAGAGCCATAGCGAGGCATAGCCCCGGCGGCTACCTTCTTGCCAGGACTGGCTATACAAGCTCTATTATCGCGTGATCTAGCCTGTCAAGTTTGATAAGCTTTCGCTAAAGCGGCCTACAAAGGGTATGGCAAGCCGAGATCACAGTATTGCCCGTCCACCAACAAGTCCTCCAGTTGTATCGACGACCACGGGTGCTGCCTGATTAAGGAGCCATAGATTTGGGGGTAGAGGGTCTAGCAGAGCAAACTTAAATATTCCCAAATTAAACCGGCAGTAGGAGACCTGTATGAGTAGTTTAGGCGTATACGGAGAGTTGCATCTATCGGGGACCGAGGGATCCGAACACGCCAATGACCAGGACTGGTGAAAAGTGAAGTCGCTTAGGAAAACTGTCCCCCACAGTGGCACGCGTGATATATCGATATATGCCACAATCAAGAGGACCCCTAGCCTCAATTACCTGTGCAATACAATAGGAGTCATACTGTCCTTCCTTGTCCCTTAACCAGTCGGTTAATATGAGTATGAACCATGAAAAAAAAAAAAAAAAAAAAAAAAAAAAAAAACAGAAAAATCAGATGAATAACCAGTAGTAAACACATATCTAGATAACTAGTTACAGCAAACGACAGAAACACAAGTCAGGGACTCCATACAGGGTTCAGCGCCACAACGTCCCGTCTGGCTCTGCGTGTGAATCATTCCAACAAAGTCTGTCAGTTGGTTGGACTGACCCGCAGAGGTCTAAACTTCAGCCTCTCCAGGCAGCAGTAGAGTCTATAGTGTGTAGCTTCTGGAATTTCTCAATTGCACATGCATGTAGCTTCTCCAGCCATTACCCCCATGGGCCATGAAATTGTCCGCTGCTGGAGACATGGCGCGCAACCGTATCCGATTGCTTCTAATCCTTCTTCTGGTGCTTTCGTTTGGCGGCCTGTTTTCCTCCTCGCTTCAGCGATTATACTACCTCCTTCGGCTCCCCTTTGTTTGGAAGGCCTCATCCGCAGCCTCTGTCATCTCGCAAGAACATGACCAATTCGACGTCACGTTTGCCGCCTTCGAGGCCAATTACTCAACTGCTGAGCTGGGACATCCTGCCTTGATACCTCCCATACTGCATCACATTCACCTGGGCTCCAGACCGCCACGAGAGGAGTGGCTCGAGGCCCGCGAGCTCTGCCTCAAGCATCATGCCTCCTGGAGTACCTTCATCTGGAACGAGGAGAGTGCGGAGAAGCTGGTACGCGAGGACTTTCCTCATCTCTACGCAATGTGGAAGGGCTATCCGTACATGATCCAGCGGGTTGATGCGCTACGGTATATGATACTCCAGAAACACGGTGGTGAGTCTATTACCCGGGAAGTGTGATGGAGCTGACTCGACAGGCGTAATCCTCGACTACGATCTGGCATGCAAACGATCCCTCGAGCCGCTGCGACAATTCGACTTTGTCGCTCCAGCCGCCCACCCCGCCGGCCTCTCCATCGGCATGATGCTCTCTTCCCCGGGGAATCCGTACGTCAGAGCCCTGGTCGATAATCTCCCGCTGTACAACCGGCGGTGGTTATATCTCCCCTATGTGACGGTGATGTTCAGCACGGGCTGCCACTACGCTTCGTACGTTTGACACCAACCCATTGTAATACAAGCCTAATGCATACAGAACAATCTACACCCTCCAATCCAACCGATCCTCTCTCCGCATCCTGTCCGGGCCGCCCGACGCACCGCGCCTGCACAAGCTCAACGGGCAGGTCAACACTCCGCTCTTCCGCCACCTGGGCTCGTCCTCCTGGCATGACCGCGACGCGCGTCTGATCTCGCTGTTTAAGAATCTGGATCAGCGGGCGTTGTTTGCGGTATTGGTTTTTAGTCTTTTTGCCCTCACGACGATGATACTGTGCTGTGTGCATCGTGTGCGTGGGCGTGGACGCTCTTCGGATGAAGAGCAAAGCACTGCTGTCTCGAAGTCGTTGACGAAAAGTGCTTAGCTCGTTGTATCTTCATCATGTTCTGTTTTGTATCTAGTTATGTTTAGAGGAAACTGTGCAGCAGTCGCCATCTACCATGTTGATATATATCCTCTAAATGACATCAAACTACTAGTTTATTAAATTTGTTATACCACATATACCGACTGAGGACCAAGTAAAACGACCGATCCCACGAGTACTGGCTCGTGTGCTGGGCGAATGCCGCTCGCGAGACGAGGTACGTCCGCCAGGGACTCACCAGCAGGACCTTATCGTTGTATGCCTCCAGAGGAGAAAGATCGTGGACGCCGTCCGCCGTACTTGACGCGGGAGAGGTAAGGATGGCTTTGAGGATGCGCCACGAGAACGGGATAGCAGTAGGGATGAGGTCGAGGAGCGAGGAGTATTTGCGGAGGAGGAAGGTACTTTGCAGTGTGTATGCGGGAGGGGCGTTGGGTGTGCTTGTGATGTATTTTCTACTTGATTAGCTGCGTTAGGGATAGATGAAGATGGAGAACGAACCGAACACCGGCGCTGACGGCTCTATGGTTGATATGCCCGGAGACGCCTCCATCGTCGAAGGTGATGATCTAGGAAATAAGTACCAACAGTTAAATGCAAGTCAAATAGCATACATACCAAATCAACATTCCATTTTTGGATGTGCGACGCAACAAGGTCCTTGATCAGCTCCTCATTCCACCATTTCCTGGGATGATCCTGCAGCTCTGCATTGTCCAGTACGACGCAGCGATCCGGAACGATCCCCAGCACGGCGCAGCTATCGTGGATTTCCTGTCGGCGACGCTCGCCTATTCCCTCGTAATTTCCTGGACGAGTAAGCATCAGTCCATAGGAATGGATATCTAACCTACCAGAGGATATCACCAGCAAAGCCCGCTGCACGTGCGGATCATCGCGGCGGTAGGTGATGCTCGGGCTGAAGAAGAGAGTCTCGTCGTCCGGGTGGGCTGTGACGAGGAGGATACTCCGGGCCTCCTGAAACGCCACGGGCACCAGCCGTGGGTCATTTGCCAGGTAATATGCGAGTAGGATATAGAGACATAAGGCCGTGAGGGCTACTATGAAGAAGAGGGATGAAGCTATCCGGGCTAACTTGCGTCGTTGGCCTTGCCGGCCGAGACGCTGGGCTATCCAGACGAGCTTCATGTTGCAATAAATGAGATTGGTTTCTCTTAGGCTCCTGCCTTGTAGTTGTATTCAGACCTTAAAGGACGAATTCACTGCAAGGCCAGGATGAGTGCTTGTTCGAGATTGTTCCCCTTCAGCCTTTCCAGGTTACATACAATACCAGCGAAATACACGTTATACGATTACAGACCCCTTGGGGCAGTTGGATTTGCATTTGGCTTGGCTAGAATAGAATAGTTCTGGCAGAGCTTGATGAGTTTTAAGTTAGCGTTTCCGAATGTCTCTGGATGCGCCAATCCAGCTGCGCAAAATCCGTCTGCCTGCAGGACCCTGTTATTTGACTTTATGGTGTTGGCCACATAACAGACTGTCTTAGTTTCCCTGTAGTAGCTAAGCAGCCTAAGATAATATCCTCACCAAAATTGTCTTTTTCGGTCAAGAAATTGCGCAGAATCCGTGTTCAACCGCCGACATGTCATGGATGCGCGTTAAGTTTCTGCTGCTGGTCTCCAGGCTGCTCCCCTTCCCCTCGTCAGGGTATTCCGTCCTTCCCCAGTCATCTCGCCATGGCCGAGGTATCTCCTTTGCGCAGAGTCCCCGGGCCTTGTGCCGCCGTATCAACCTGCTTGTCCGGGTCGGTCTGGCGGTCCTTCTGTGCAATATCATATTGACACCCATCTTCTGGCCTTCGTACACGCACCTTCCACCTTGCTATGAGAATCTCCAGAAAATAGCCTCAAACTCAGGCACCCCCGGACGAGGCAACACCCACAATGAAAAGATATTCATCGCCGCAATCTTATACGACCGAACCGGCGAGCTCGCCCGCGGCCAATGGGGTGACGCACTGGTACAGCTAATCGACGTACTCGGGCAAGACAACGTCTTCCTCAGCCTGTACGAAAACAACAGCGGGCAAAAGGGCCAGCAAGCCCTCGTGGCCCTGTCGCAGCGAATCCAAAGCAACAAGTCCATCGTGGTGGAAGCCAACGAGCACACCACGTTCGACACCTTCCCCCGCGTCACACTCCCTAATGGCCAAAAACGCATCAAGCGCATCGACTACCTAGCCACGCTGCGGAACCGCGCACTGCGCCCCCTCGACGAGCAGAAACACATCAAGTACGACAAACTCCTCTACCTCAACGACGTCTACTTCAACCCAGCCGAAGCCCTCCAGCTCCTCTTCTGCACAAACGCTCATCCCCCGCGAACTACCCCCGCCTACCGCGCCGCCTGCGCCGTAGACTTTAGCAACCCCTTCAAATTCTACGATAGCTACGCCACCCGCGATCTGGCAGGGTACGGCATCGGCCTCCCGTTCTTCCCCTGGTTCACGACAGCAGGGCACGGACGGAGTCGGGAAGACGTACTGGCTGGCCGGGACGCGGTGCGCGTGCGCAGCTGCTGGGGCGGGATGGTCGCGTTCGATGCGTCGTATTTCCAGAAGGACGATCCTGTGCGGTTCCGGGCTGGTGACGAGGTATTCTGGGATGCGTCGGAGTGCTGTCTTGTGCATGCGGATGTGCAGGATGCGCCGGCGGAGGATGTAGACGAGATTCAGGATACGGGGGTGTATATGAATCCGTTTGTGCGGGTGGCGTATACGACCAGGACGTTGGCGTGGCTGGGGACTACGAGAAGGTTGGAGCGGTTGTATGTGCGTGTGCATGATCTGCTGAATAGAGTCGTTGGGTTGCCGTGGGATAATCCGCGGAGGACGGAGGTGCCTGGATCAAAAGTGAAGCGGGAGGTTTGGGTGCCGGATGAGGGATTACAGAATGGTGGGTCGTTTCGAATGGTGGAGGTTACTGCTGGCAATGATGGGTTCTGTGGTCGACGGGGGATGGAGGTGGTTGTGGAAGATAGAAGACCTGGTCAGGATGGGTTCGAAGCTGTACCTCTCCCTTCTCGATAGCATTATATCCACGATTAGAATGATGTATGAGGGACTTTGGTCCAATCCCTGCACCGACCAAACACCGTCCGACAGAACTTCCCGTACTCCACTAGAAGGTCAAACTTCCTCCATGAGCCCTGCGCTCGATGGAGCAGTCGTGCAGACGGGTCTGTCGCGGGTTTCGACCCCATATTGCCGTATTTGCCTCTACCTGGGCTGAACCCCGTAATCGGCAGAACCAAGACATCCTCCACAAACTTACTCCTCCCCCCATCATGCAATCCCGTCAGCGCATTCCACCGTAGTCCCGTCGTCGCCATCAACCAACCCTGCACCGCCTCCGTGAACGCAACCGGACCCGTCAGAACCAGCGGATCGACTGCCTCATTCGACACCTCCTGCATCGCCGCAGAGAACCGATCAATAAACATCTGGAGGATTGGATGTCCCGGCGCCCAGGCAAAAGCCCACTGCGTTAGTTGCACGGGGTGGGTATACCCCATCCGCCAATATAAATCGCTGCCGGGGGGACAATCAGCCTCCAGGCCGACGATTGCGCGGACAGGCTTGGCGGATCTGTACACGGCGCCTGTTTCCGGGTCCCGCCAGGGCTGGATGTCCGAGGCGTTGATCCAGTTCTTGGGCTTGCGGAGTGGTTCGGTGTCCATATCTCCGTACTGAGATATTAATCCAAGTTTTTAAAGATGGCGGGAGGAAAGGGCACGTACAACACCACCGATCCACTTCGAGACCAGAACGCGAAAAACATCCGTTCTTTCGACATTGCTAGCAAGCGCGTAGAATTGCTTCTCCAGTCCCGGCTCAAAGTGCGTAATAAACTGGTTAATACCCTCGTCATCCCAGAGGAAGTAAGCCATCTGGTCCTCTTCGACGGCTCGGAGCCATGACTCCGTGCTCTGACGGATTGGCTGGGGCCATGTCTGCGGATCAGTATTCTTCCATGTTTGGTGGATGATCATCGGAATGCTGGAGAGGGTTATCTGCCTTTGAGGCGCTTGTGCTTTATCGGAGGCTAGTTTGGCCGCTTCGACAATGCTTTCTGGTTCAGTCGTAGCATTCTCCAACCATGAAGGAGGGATATACCATGCTGCCTTTATTAGCGAGGTGAGACCCGGGGAAGTTAGTGTGTGTGTGTGTGTGTGTGTGTGTGTCTTACCGCCTCCTTTTCCACTGGGCGGATGAATGTATTTTGGTAGTAACAGCATATTACTGGCCACGTCTGCATCCTCATGTTCGACAGAATGCATTAACCAGATGACCGTGGCGGCAAGGAGGGTTGCGACAATGACCAGTCGCTTGAAGCGCTGAGGTCCCATTGCGATTTAAACAATCTATACAAGAACCAGAGGGATAATCTCAGATCAGTATCACATAGCTAGTCGGCGAGGATATGAAGAACGCAGACGTTCACCCAGGGCTTTTAGAAAAGTTAGGGCCAATCATTTAGGGTTATACTTTGGTGCAGCAGCCACACCGTCTAGGCAGCAAGCATCAATTTTGTCCATGAAACAATCTACTCCGTACCTCAGCAAGCAAATTACTCAAGCCTTGCCAAGCATTTATTCCTATAAATAGATCCCAGCTGGCTTACTCCTCTGTCGTTGCATTAAGCTAATAGTCTTTATATCTTCCCATAATCCTCGAAAACCCTCGAGTGTACTCCGTACAGTTCAGCAGGTCCATAAGCTATTCAATTACAGAGGAAGATACCGATCTAATCGCCTCAAAGGATTTACCTTTAGGTCATTGAGTTTACAGATGAGTCTAGTGAGAAGGCTCTCCCAGAGTCCGCCATGCAGAGGATAGCCATTCCTCCCATGCACCTTTTCATCCAGCAGGGCCGGAGCACAATCGAACAGTTTATTAATGACTAGGCAGTCCACGTGCGGGCCTCTCCTTCTCGCTGAATGAAACCCGAAAACGTACACGAAGTTTATATGATGAACCCAGGTCCTGTGATCTGTGCTGGTCAAAGGGTCGAAGGCTGAGCCGCACAGGCAGGTCATTCGCGGCTTGGTGACTCCAACGGGTGTTCTTGGCTTCGTATCCAGGACGATTCCTGCCAATGAACGAGCAGCGTCCAATGTTTTTGCTCGAATACGAGGTTAGGCCGAGCACAGGCCTTGGCGAATATCCCGCCGTGGTGATCAAAATTCCTTTCACCTCTGGGGAAGAAAGACTGCTTTCCTCCGCCATCAATCTTCATTACTATCTGCGAGGATGCATCTCCCAAAGCTCTTCACTTCAGGGCTGGTCCTATTAGTTGTTCCCACAGCCGTCACCGCCAGAAGAGGCGGAGGCGGAATTGGCACCGATACGTCAAGCGATGGCGACGGCGACTCCTCCAGTGCCCCCGAGGGCACCGGCACCATTGGCGGCAGCAGTTCATCCTGCGGGCCCACAACAGAAATACTATACAAGAGCGATCTCGTCCCCATGAACGCCTACAACTGGACGAGCAACGCCGTCGGCAACAGTGGCAGAAACCCAACAACATACGACGGATCCTATTTCCAGGGCGAGGCATTCCTGCATTGGCAATTCACCGCAGGCAGGCAATGCCGGAACAGCACCGGCACCGTACGAATGCTAGGCTACGCATGGGTTGGCCCGCAGCCGCCGTACCCCACCGGCCCGACAAACCCCATCATCATCGGGTTCAAGGCGTGGCAGACCAACGACGCGCTCGAGAACATCACCTTCTCGTACGACTTTCTCCACGACGGGCTGTACTGTCCCACGGAGCCGGATCTCGTCAAGATCCAGACCAGCAATGGATGGACGGACTACCAGGCTAGTACCGATATCCCGCGCGCGGACCGGGCTCGCGCGCATGATGTCTTTGATTTGGACCTGGCGCTTGACGCGGAGCGACCGGATTCTGTCGTATTCAATGGGAGCATGGTGCCAGGCCTCAAGCCCCCGCCGACATACAATGTTGAGGTTCTCTTGCCTGCGTCGGCTTGCAACCGACAGTCGCGGCTGTCCCTTGGATACACGGATGAGCTCAATATGTCTGGGTCCCTGACGAATACGACTCTGGAGTTGAGTTTGGCTGGGGTGGGGAACGGGTCTTACGCCTCTGGCACTGGAAAGAAGCTTCGTGCGATGTTTAATATCACATTCTCTGGGACGTTTGATAGCAGGAACTCGACTCGGGCTGTGGCGATCAAGCCGGATACTCAGCCCATGGTGTTTTGGGTGGACAACGGGGCTATGATGCATGGCTCTTCGAGCTGGATGTTGATGTTGATGTTCATGGGGTGGGCCGCCTGGTTTGTCTGCTGAATATCGACGATTCATGATTACGAGGTACAAGAGATTATATTCCATTTTCATCATATTCCGAGTCCATAGCTAGAATCCGCGGACCAACAATGCCAACCTTCGGATTATGTTAGGGATGTAGATGAAGACGGAACAGAGGATCGTTTGCGTATGCTCCTATATAGAATATACATATTACCCAGTCTCATAAGATGTGCAGATCTAGCAGCAGTGTTCTAGAGATATATATAAACTAGGCGTACAAGCCAGTCAACCAGAAGGATATCTCTCCGCCGGCAACTCGGCAATGAGGAAATCTCTATTATTTACAGCCGCATCGACGTCAACGGTTCGCACGGTCATACTCCTTCCCAGGCCCTCGGGTATTTCTCCCATGCTGTCCGTCATTTCTTCCAATTTCAACACCATTCCAACTGCCTTGTGGTCCTCAGTAAGCTTCGGGTGTCGTCGGGCGAAATATCGGGCATATTTGACCAGCGACCAGTAACAGCTGCCGACGTTGGTGATGGCCATGAGAAGCTTGTATGGCATCTTTGCGAGTCAGCACCATGTAGAGAAGAATGTAAAGGCAAATGGTGACGACAACGTACATAATACCCGAGGACAACCTTCCAGCAAATTCTCTCGTTCTTCAGACGCAAATGAACCTCGTTGAATATAATGACGTGAAGTAGATAGAGCCCTAATGTCGACATTATGAGAGCAATACAGAATTCCGGTCGTACAATCAACGATATTGGCAGCGTAAATGGAGTGAGGATGTACAGAAGCGTCTCGTATATCTGTCCAGTCAGTCTCGAGTCAACCACAGAGTAAAGGTCGAAGGTGCCTACCTCTTGAATGACCAAGAGCTTTGTCGCGCATTCCCACCGGCCCAACTTCCACGATGTAAAGAGGTAGGAGAGGTTATACCACAACCCATTGGCGACAAAGAAGTTCCACCGTAGGAACCGCTGCTTGAAGACCGTGGGCTCGCCGAATCCGCCTCGATCTTCGTCGAGCTCGCCGAACAGCACAGAGGCGGGCGTCGTGGTCTCCACGAAGACGGCGCTACACATTTGGATTCTGCCCCCTAAGCGCCGGCAGCTATCACCCAGGAACCAGTCCTCGCTAATTGAAAAGCCGGGATGATTGTGGAGCGTCCGCTTCAGAAACGTCCGTTCCCACAGTGAGATGGCTCCGTGAGGGAATGTCGCGCTGCCAATCCGCCCTGCGAAACACCGGGTCAGGCCAGACAGTTTGTACTCCAGGTCTTGTGCCTGCTGGCAATACGATCCGCGCGAGGAATCGGGTCCGACCGATTTGATCGTATAGCCGATGCAGCGGACATCCTCGTTGAGTCGGGACACGACAACAGGAAAATTGGGCGGGAGGATACAATCGTCGTCGATCAAGAGGACGTTGCGAAAGTCTTTGACCGCGTAGCAACCGATGAATATGGCAATGATCTTTGACCCGACGGGTGACCATATGTGATTGACCCCGTAGCTGCGGCAAATCTCTTCGGTGTTGTCCAGCGGCTGGGACGAGTTCCCGTTTGCAATGACGTAGATATGCGACGCCGGAAAGATTTTCAGCGCGGACTCGAGCGTTCGACCGATAATGGTGGCCGATCTGTAGCAGGGGATCAGGAGCGCGGTGTCCGTGGGGTGTGGAATAATCCGGCGCTGATGGAAGAACTCTGGTCCAGGGGAGGTGTCCTCGAACGTGGTGAGTAAGGGGGTATAGGAATAGCTATCGTCGTCCGACTGTGAGTCATTTGTTCGTTGAATCGCACTTTTCGCATCCGATGAAGACTTACAACACGAGGAGACCAATGACAATCGCCCAGCCGCCCTGGAAGACTGTTTTCTTCTGCATGATCCAGTGAAGCCACCATACTGCTCCTTTCCACAGAGGTACCCCCACGAGAACGAAGTACACAAACAGTACAAGGACAGTGTATACTGCATACTCGAACAACAGCCGACGCCAGTATCTTCGTTGATGCTTGATCTTCACGAGGGCGGCCCTGTTATACAGACTCCGGACGCTGCCTTTTCGTATGTCGCGCGGCGTGCTCCGTAAGGATTGGCCTACCGGCAATGAATTCCGATAGCTAAACCTGTTGTGTGTCCGTGGATGAAAAGACGCTCGAGTATACGGACAGCCCTGATGCTCCTGCGACGACACTGCATCGTATGAAACGTAAAAAGGGTCTTCTCGAGAGATCGATCCGGAAGAGGGCCTGGACGGGTCGCCATTCGTCTTGCTGTCTTCAGAGAGAGATACGTCTTCCCTTCCTTCTTCAATGGCGAATGTCTGGCTGAGACGACCATATCGTGTCGTGGGCGGATATCCTCCACGGTCCGACGACCAGCTTATAGTTGACACCCTCTTCTTGGCAACATGAATCTCGCCCTCTGGATAATCCTCCTCGCCTGAGGAGAAGCTTTGATGATTGCAATAGCCCTGATCTCCTGTCGCTGTGACTGATGCCAGCAGATTGTCTGGAACATAGATCCTTTCTCCAATGCTCCCATTCTCTCTTGTGATCATCTTTGCCTTGGTGCTCATATAGAAGGCTTCGCAAAAACCGCATCATTCAGGTCTGAAACTCTCTGGGGAAGATGGAGGTCATATGAAGGCGAGACATCCCGCCCTTCTTTCGAGGGCTTGACATTATTTGTATGGCTGGGCTTTTCTTCCTCAGTACCAAGCTTTGGAATAATGTGTCATATTTTCGAAATTCGCTGGCCAAGGTATTTCTGTACTATCCCACGGCCCGTGAGATATGCACAGAAAAGGCTCTGACCAGTGGGGCCCGCATAGCTAATATGAAGCTACAGTAAACCCCTGATATAAGCATCTAATTAAGCAGCACCTTTTTACTTCCTTATATTAAAATATTCTTATACTGGATTCTTTAGTAATACTAACTAGAAATATATATTTTTCTACCTAAAAAACTATTAGATATAACCCTGGTATAGGCTTTTAATCTTTCTCTTTAGAATTACCCTTTTATACTATATAAAACTCTAGATTCTCTGGATTAATACCTGCAGTAGAGAAGGCTTATGACCTCTTAGTAGATTTAATAATCTATATTAGAAGATATTTAGAAGTATTAGAGTTATAGTAAAAGTAAGTAGTAATCTATGCTTTCTCCTTCTTCTAACTAGGAAGATTATATAATAATAGACCATGACTTAGAGGCATCTTCTAATAGAGAGTAGATTTATTATAGCCAAGGTTATTCTTATATCAGCGATGCTTATAGCTGTCCTGGGACGCCAGGACAAATGGGGTTGGCGAGCAGTCAATCTCATTCTGAGTCTCCCTGGCCAACCGCGGACGCAAATATCAAATCAGAGGGATCAGAGGCCTTTTTTCCCTTAGCGGCGCGGCCCTGTCATCGTCTCACAGTATGGTTCAGAGTATGCAAGGGGGAGTCCCTGGAGCTTCGGGCCGCCAATAGTCGATATCTCCCAACGAGGATTAACCGTCCGTCTTCCCGTGTCGTATTTGAATCAAAATCCCTGCCAGCTTCTGCTTCACTCTATCCCAGAGGTGACAATGGGATGGCCATAACGCGGCGTACACAAGCTCAGTGTGGTATCGCAAAGGAAGGACTGTGACACCGTCAATGGGATAACTTTGTTACTTCGTTAGGAGTCTTAGGAAATGACCGGACCTCTGGGATGTCTCGGTCCAGCATTTCGATGGCGCCGCAACTATGCATAACCGTAAACAAGCCCTCCCACTGGTTGGGTCGATGTTAATGCCACTCCCAGTCTCACATAGTTTTCGATTTGGTTATTAGGCTTTAACCATAAGAAAAGGGTAAGTAAGCCTCTAAACACTTATACTGATGGCAGTACTCTTTTGTCTGGTTGACTGTCTCACCACGAGCAATCACTGTAGTCTCCGGTATATTGGCGAAGTGGAATACTTGGCCAATATCACCACCATAGCACTATGTCAACATCATACCAACGGTAACCAATAAGCCGAAAAACTACACTCTTCACCATGAGGCAGTTTCCCCCTCTACATTGAACTCCCCCGTACGCCTTGTCCTACCCTTCTCTGCTGCTAATCCTCCGACAAAGAATGCATTTACACTAAGGGGTGCAGGTCTGCGCTTTGACACCTCTTGCTCTTCTAACAGGGGGGGGGGGGGGGGGGGGGGGGGGGGGGGGGGGGGGGGGGGGGGGGGGGGGGG
>JAAKEQ010000051.1:60853-155488 GCA_014250555.1 Aspergillus oerlinghausenensis
CCCCCCCCCCCCCCCCCCCCCCCCCCCCGGCGGGCAGTGGAATGACTGTGCGCCTGTACAGCATGTCATGTTTGAACTTATTATTCTGGATGACAGGTGGAGTACCCTGATAGTAGTCCATTTGTTCGTGCGTTGAATAGCCTTGTAGCTCATTGGCTGGGATTTAAAGGAGTCGAGTCGAGGATCCAGTTGTCATGGACATTTAAACTATGTACTTTATGTCAGTACTGCCTGTCGGTACCTCGTTCCGTCCAATGGCGGAGTATTGACAAGCGGACACATTTTTTCTATCCACATGGCCCACATCCACTGCAGTATAGGGAGGACATTTGATAACTTGAGTATTGCTGGGGAAGTGGACGTGTCCATGGTAACTTGGATGTCATTGCTTAGTAGAGATATCAAAACATCGTATAGTAGAGATATCAATGAAGTACTTAGTATGGGTATCAAATTCTATAAAGTTAGACTTATATACTAAGGTAGTACCTTATATAGGTAGAGTTTATATATATATGAAGATATGGGTTCGGGGGCACCCGCTAGTGGTACTCAAAATATATACCTCTAAGTTTGGTGGTAGTCAACATCCTCTCTATAAGGATTCAATCTCCCTACTTATGATATTCATTATTAATACTGTATAAAGAATATAATATCGATGCTCTAATACTTGATATCTCAATTATACAAAATAACATTATTACTACTCCCGATACAAGCATTAATATACCATGAGAATTCAAACCTTATATACAAGCGGTTTGACATTCGTGGGGATAGTGGCATTAGCACTACCGGCAAGAAACAACAAAAAGACAAAAAGACAAACAAATGCAGATTTGCCATAAGAAGGGAAGAGGCACCCCCTTCTCTCCAGCGGAAATGAATGGAACCATTCGATGTCCACCGATTAGGCTGCTGCATTCCCAGCGTCTGCAGGGATACACCCGTAAGGGGCACGACACCATTCTATGGATGAACAGCCATCCAAGGATCTTCTCAACTTATCCTCAGTTCAGAGTTGGAATGATACGCTTTATTCTTGTTGGCATTAACGTAGACAAAAGTAGATAGAGTGTATTTAGTCTGCGCTTTAGGTCTTCTCGATCGTCGCTTTGTACCATGGGTCACTGTTATCCCTGTTGCACGGTATTAACCAGTGTTCTACAGTCATTCCTCGGGGTTTGGCCGGAGTGTCTGTCTTTAGGACAGGTGTTAGAATTATTTGTAGAGGCTGGATGTCAGTTGTCTTCATTTGTTGCCTATAGGGCTAAATATGGGAGGTATGATTCGCGGTGCCGTGGTGTCGTAACCCTGTCCAGTTATATATAGTTATATATATTAGCAGCTGGGCTACTACATACAGAGTATCCCGCTTATGTCCTGTTGCTCTTGACATTCTATTAGAATATAATGGACACAATTGCTTGACACTTTTCAAACATTCATTATCAGTGTATTGAGAACCCTGTAGGTTTAGTACTAACTGCTGCTATACGAGCGTGGGTCAGACGGAACGTCTTCGTAGGAAGTAGATACAGCATGAATCTGCTTGACATCCGGCTACCTCAAACAAGCTCCTTCCCATGATCATTCCTCACATCAGCCACCTCCATGACCGCCCCGTCCCCATCGGCAAACGCCTGGTCCCCGAACAAGACGGCAATTTCCTCAAGAGTATGATTTGCAGTCTCCACATAGTAAAAGTAAACCAGACCGGCAGAGAAGAGGCAGAAGCCCGCAATCACCACGTAAAAGTACCCGTGGATACCCGCAAAAGCATCGGGAGACACCATACCGATGATAAAGTTGAAGATCCAGTTGCTCGTGGTAGCCAGCGCCATTCCCTTGCTGCGGCCGCGCAGGGGAAAGATCTCCGCGGGGAGAAGCCAGGGCATCGGGCCCCAGGTGAAGCCGTAGACAATGTTGTAGAGCATGACAAAGGCGTATTGGCCATTGGCTTTGACTGTGATGTCTAGGTTGGCCTCGGTGAAGGCGCAGACGATACCGAGCAGAACTGCCATGGCGAGGCCTGATGGATAAAACAGTTAGCTGGCCATATGGTTTAGAGAAGGTACCAAAGACCCACCTCCGAGAATGAGCAAAGGCTTCCGGCCCCATTTGTCCGCTAACCACCATGTTACGATTGTAGCGGCTGTATACGGAAGCGCGTTCGCAGCTGTGTACAGCAGCGATTTCCGATTGTCGAATCCGGCTGATGCAAGGGTGCTTGGAAGGTAGAAGGAAATGATGTTGATTCCATTCAGCTGGGCAAACATCTGGACCGTGATTCCAACGATCGTTCGTTTGCGGTAACGGGTGAACATTTCCTATTCATCGTGTTAGCCAGGTCGAAACTCACCGGAGCCATAACAGGGTTGTCAGGCTTACCGTCCAACTCGACTTCCCTAGGTTGGTTTCATATATGACTGCTTCTTGGATCTCGAGGAAAACCTGCTGCACGTGCTCCGCCTCCGTGTCACCTCCAGAATGCAAGTCCGCAACAGTCTGTAAACTCTCTTGCATGAAACCATTCTTCGCCAGCCAACGAGGTGTTTCCGGCAAGAAAAAGGACATGGCCAACAAGATAAAAGAAAGAATGATTTGCACGATGAACGGACCCTGCCACGACATATGGCCTGGTAAAAGGAAATTGAAACCGTAGTCCACCCAGCACGACAACATGTATCCTGCAATCAGGAATGTATATTCGATTCCTACCATGAGACCACGCCGATGTGGGGCCGCAATCTCCGTCTGAATAATAGGCACAGTCATGGACAGAAATCCGACTCCCAGACCCTGGATGGTACGTCCGGCAATAAACGTGGCGAAGTCGGGAGCGAATATTTGAATGAATGCACTGAAGAAGTAGATGAAGCCGCCGATGCGGACGCACTTCTTTCGTCCGATGATGTCGCCTAGACGCCCTGCAATGAGTGCACCCACGGCTGCTGATGCTTGTAGACATGCGACTGAAATGCCCGTGACAGATGGGTCGACTGCATTCGTGGTACCGTCTGCACCGCCATAGTCTTTGAAGAAGCGAGACACGAAGACGGGGTTAACCAGCAAGCCGGACATGATACCTATTGCCGTTCGCATTAGCAGCACTCCTGCCGTCCAGCTTATAGGTGACAATACCAGAGTTGTATCCGAACAATGCATCCCCCAGACTTCCAAAGGCGCATGTCGCATAGAGCAACGGCGCTCCCTTGAACGGATATCTGGCAGTGACCTTCTTGGGCTTGAGCTTTTTCTCCAGCCAGCCTTGTTGCTCTGCAACCTGCGCTGCCACAGCTTGCGAGCGGCCTTTGATGGCCGCATTGTGCGCCGTTGCCGAGGTTCTTCTGATACTCATGACGAGACAAGAAATAGGGATACAAATCAGTTGTTAGATGCCGGTCATTGACAATTAGTCTCAACCAGGGTGGCAGGGCTCTATTTCTAGTTTTTTACCCCGGAGTGTGGACGGTCCCATGGGGAAGTTAGACTTTTCTCCAGGTCAAGGTGTAACTTGACTTGCAACTGTCCCACAACGCCATGTTCAAGTCTGCTCCAAACTTCACAATTGAGTCTCATCGCGGAACTTGCTCAGAGATCTCGCGTCTCTGTTTCGGAGCCGACTAGTCATCCGAGAAAAGTTCTCATGCTTGGGATTTGTATGTAAACTGACTCGATGCAGCCAATCATCATGTAACCACGACCCGCAAGCACGCTCGACCACAGGTTGACTCCCGACGCCAACTGCAATGATTAGGTCCATCACTTCTCTAGTCCTACCGGTTCCGAGAGACGAGAAACTCTGAAAATTCACTGGCTTCGGTTCCGTGCCCGCAGAAAAGTCAATTGGACTCGCCAAGTGCCACTCGGTTCCGGTCAGAAAAGTCACGTGTGCACAAATCAGCAAAGCCAAGGGTTGTAGAAGTTTTGATCTTCTGCGATGCCAGCATCAGAGTTTGGTGCGTGTGATTTAGGAGAAATGAGGTTTTCATAGAGACAGCTGTTGCTTTGTTGGAATGTCTCCTCTCGGCAGGATGGTGGCAAAGACGACCCCTTCGGTCGCTATCTACCCCACATCAACGAAGCGATGTATTCTGCCATAGGGCGCGCCATTTTAGTCAATACAGACTTCAGGACCGGAGCAGTAGACGAATACACAAACATCTGGAGTGGGCATCGGCCCGATTAGACAGACTCCAATAGGGACAACATCCGCCGGAAGGCCCGGAACCGATGTACACGGATCCTATCCCGGGGTAGGATACACCAACCGAGTGTCGAACGAATTTAAAACTGGACGAAGTCATGAGAGCATTACTACATCAAACACACAATTGCAAGAATGACTGTCGCGGCACCGAATCAGGTTGGTGTAGTCTTGGTCGAGTCTTTGTCCCTCCTGCTCACCTCAAATCACCCAGGCGGTAAACCAGGCGTTTGTTTTGCATCCCGGAGGTTCATTTCACTATGAGCAGCGTGCTGTACCTAGCCTGGGGTCAGATCGAGATGTGCTTGTCCGAGTTGTAGCGACCGGTTTATGCGGTTCAGATGTGGGTGGATCACTCCCTTGATGGTCGGAGATCGCTTGCCAACAATGAAAGCTAAAGATGTCGGATACATAGGTACATTACTGGCAGCACGGCCGTATAGGACGATATATCGTCGAAAGCCCAATCATCCTGGGTCACGAGTCATCCGGCATTGTGGTGGAATGTGGGAGCAAATCTGGCTTTGCTGTAGGCGATCGTGTCGCACTGGAGCCCGGCGTCGCGTGCAATACCTGCCGCCATTGCCGTGCGGGCAGATACAATCTCTGCCGGGAGATGCGCTTCGCCGCCACCCCTCCCTATGACGGGACACTTGCGACTTACTATCTCGTTCCAGCAGAGTGCTGCTATAAACTGCCCCCACATGTCTCGCTACGGGATGGTACCCTGATTGAGCCGCTCAGTGTGGCTGTACACAGTTGTCGGCTTGCAGGAGATATGCAGGGAAAAGCAGTCGTCGTCTTCGGAGCAGGTCCGGTCGGCTTGCTCTGTGTGGCCGTGGCGCGTGCGTTTGGAGCGTCAACTGTGCTCGCCGTGGACGTTGTGCCCAGCAGACTCGGCTCTGCGCTGAAATACGGGGCCACGCATACATACCAGATGACACCGGACTCCCCGGAGCAGAATGCAGAAGCGATTTTAAATAAGGTGGAACTGGAGACAGGTGCCGATGTTGTGCTGGATGCCACCGGTGCGGAGCCTTGCCTAAACTGCGGTATTCATATCCTCGCTTCTGGTGGAACGTTCGTCCAGGTGGGCTTGGGGAAGCCGAATCCTTCGCTTCCGGTCGGTCAGATCTGCGACAAGGAGATCGTCTTCAAAGGGAGTTTTCGATATGGTCCTGGGGATTACCAGGCCGCAATCGAGCTGCTCCACTCTCGTCGGATTAGACTAGACGGCCTTGTCACCCACGAATTTCCGTTCACTCAGGCAGAAGACGCGTTTAAGAATGTCGTCAGCCGAGCAGGGATCAAGAGTGTCATCTACGGGCCTGGTGTAGACGAGCATGTAGCGAAAGCCACATTGACATAGAGTGAATCTGCGCCCGTTGCTGTAACTCATGTGACATTTTCCATCCGTTTCCAAGAAACCGTTCATACGTCAGGCGAATGCGTAAAGCCTATGACTCCGTTCCATTCCATGACATATCCCATAGCCAGTATAACCCTCGTTCACCTGTCCCGTAAGTGGCGGTTTCCATTGCCCCAAGAGAAACGCTGGGGTCATGCCATTCATTTGGGGTAGATTGCTGCCATGCATCGTCTGGTCGTAACGTGTCCTGAACGGTGCCACGAGCTTGGTGAGTGTTTCCACTCGCATACCAGTTGAAGGAATGATCATCATTGCCGGAGGGAACGACTGGAGCAAAAGCCACAGATCAGCATTTCCTATCGCGACGCTATCTGTCAGAAAACGTAAAGTCTCTCACCGAATTGAACTGATGCCAAACTCTCGTTCAGACGCTGAGCCCTGCTCTGGTCTGGCCATGCCGGCCGTCGCGCCGGGGCATCGAAAAAATCAAGTGTCGCGTCGAGGGGGAGTCGGAGGGTATCTTCCACCGACATTGGTGCAGAGTACATTAAAGACTGGTGACCTTCTTGTTGATTGTTGGTCGTGATTGGAGCCAGAATAGCCTCTGACTCACGGCGAAGAAGCAATGTGACCACATTCTTCAAAACCGTCGTACTCTGCTTCGACAATGCCGAGCGCTTTCCAAGAAGATCCTGCAGACGCAAGATACGAGTAATTGTCCGCTTGACGACCTGTGCCGTGTCGGAGAGCGGATCTGACAGAGCCATGACCGCCAACACAATTGCTGCGTTGAATAGATTTATGGCCAAGAAGGCAACCAAGTGACTATCCGTCGCAAGCTGAGCTAGGACTGGTAACTCAGTCACCCTGGATGTTCTCAAGGCGGCATTCCACCAGTGCACAGGACTTGTGACAGATGCATTCGGTGATACAGCATCAAATGCTGGATCTCTTTGTGCTGGTGATGGCCCGCTCGGATGGCAGCCGGGGGAATCTATCCCGCCGCTTCGGCTAGCAGCGTGACGATTTGTCGATAGGTGATCAACTTGCCTTGCCAATAAAGGCCGGTGAAGCACGATGAGAATATTATCGTAGGTCAATTGCAGGGACAGCGATTGTAAGGCATGTGCCCTCGCACTGAGACCACTGTCAGGCAGGAAATCCCTCTCGAGGTCTAGGACTAGATGCTCAGGTAATTCATCCCGCCATCTCTGAAGGTTTTGAGTCGCTTCTTTGACGAGCGCAACGTATGCGTCCCCCGCCAACTCCTCGGACGAGCCTGACGTCCGCGAGCCGAAAATTGCCTCCAGGGCAGTGGACGCCATAAGGTAGAGACGATTCAATTCCCTTTGATACGTGGAGTAACAGACAGCATATCCTTGCTCTGATCTCGGGACAACAAAGTAGGGATTTTCAAAAATATCCGCTGGCATGTTGAGATTGCAGTCCTTGTCGTTGATTCCTAGTGGTCGGCCGTATGTGATCGACGCAAATCGATCCCAGGTGTAAATGGTCCACCATACGCGTTTCCTTTCTTCGATATCCTCAAAGTTGCCCCTCGGGGGTTCACGGTGCAGCCCTGCCGCCTGGGATATCTTGATAGTCGCACCAAGTAGGGAGAAGGAGAGATTCGGACGCCCGTGATAGACGTGGTATGACCCGAAAAGGATGCATATCTGGGCTGCTGTGACGGAAGGTTGGTCCATCAACTCAACAATATGCGACTCGACGATCTTCAAGAGGTCTGCACTCAATTGTTGCCAATCGCCATTGTCGGTCAAATCAGTCGTCCTCCTTTGGGATCGATACCACGCCCCCATACCCAGTACAACTGCAAGGAGCAGCAAGAACGATTTCTGGGAGGGATAGGCAAGCCCATCGGCTACGGATAGGAGTTTCCTGCGAAAGGTAGGTTCATAAATAGCAAGAGAAAACCAATGGACAGCATCAAAGTAGTCCTCAAGCAACGAGTACATAATTTCCGTCGGCGGTAAATATTGTCCTAGTATTGAAGAAATGGGAAGCCGTTGTCCGAGAGCTGCGGTGCGCCGCTTGGCAACGCTGGTGCTCGCTCGGTAGCCTGGAATGGCAGAAGTGGCTTGCTCATCAATATGCTGCCTGCCAAGTTCGCAGATTTTTTGTACGATTCCCATGGTCGATTCTGCTTCACCGTAGTCGACTGCCGGATGTGTAACACGGCTGTCTGTAGCGATACGGCTGTCATGATTAGTAGCCCCGACTGGTGGAGCCTCGTTGCTGGTGCCATCAAAGCTCTCTGAGGGTTGGTCAGCGGCAGCTGTTGATGCCGTTCTCTGTCGCTCATGACTTCGCAGGATTCTCTTTGATCTGCTAACTGTAAGTTAAGTCAAGAACAATGAGAAGTTTCATTGGGCAATGATCTCGTCCCTAGCGACTTACTTCCGAGTGCTATCCCTACGGGTCCGACTAGCAGGGAGCGGTTGACAATCCACTTTTGCCCTTGCACAGAGTGAGCACGGCCGGAAGGGATCGCACTGCAGATGAAGAGGTTGTACAACGTCAGTAATCTTTCAGAGAAGAGTACTAAAACCGGCCGATGAAATCCATACCCGAGTCTTGTGGCGGCGGCATCTCTCGCACGCACTGCTGACTCGCGTCGGCAATGGTGAGCGAGCGTAATGCAAGTATCCGCCAGACTGTGATTGATAATCTGCACTAAGCTGTTCCGATGGATGTCCAGACATGATTTGAATCTAGACAGAAGGGAAAGCCGATGCCGGTAGCGGACCGCAGAATGGAGAGGAACAGGATCCGGCGGAAATTCGCCCGTTTTTCCCCAGTTTGTTTCGGTTCTCCGCACCATGTGGGAGCCTGAGGCACGGGGACCGGACAGTTCCTGGTCATGTGACTCTTCGTCCAGGAGTATACCTTCACATGAATTTTCAAGAGTCAAGACAGTATAACAGTTTAAGACGTCCATATTTACAATTTTATATCTTCTTTTTCAAGTACTAGATATCTGATTGCAGAGAAGAGTGATCAATTACGGCTTGAGTCTACCAGAGGTCTATTCCGAAGTAGCTATATAGAGTCTAGGGCGGCTGGATAAAGAGCAGATGGGAGAGCTACAGCAAGCGAAAAATTGACAGATAATATGCTGCTAGAAAAACATTACCCAGTTTACACCGTCGACACACTTCAAATATGAGATTTGAGGTGAGGTCTCAAGTATGATAAAACTGTGTCCTACTCATACAATGCACACACCAGCACTACTGCGCTCTGGTTCTTCTACCAAACTCCGCACTTCAGCTAGATGTGCACTTACATCTAAGAGGATTAAATTATGGAGAGATCATAGAGTTGTGATATTAGAGACTGATTTAATATACCCATTCTGAGTGTCGCAGTAAGGGCTAGATGCTAGCTATGTGAGCACGAGTTGAGCGGCTTACAATACACATCTCAAATGATGGCACAGCTGATGCAACAAAACCAAGAAGTCCTCTTGCTGATCCCATGCTCAAATACAGAAGTAAAGAGTGAGCAAGACTTGACCAACACAGCCAGCACAAGTGAGTGACTTCCGCCTCAGGTGTGTCCGAAAGATTCTTGTTCGTTTACCACAACACTCAACAATAACCATGCTCACTCATCTTACTCATCTCACTCACTCAACGGTTTTTCCTTCTTTCTTCTCTTCCAACTATCACTTCTGACCCTGACATTTTTCTTAGGGGCTTCGATCATGAATCTTCTGTCCTTACCCAACGAGCTCATCTTAGAGATAGCGAAAGCAGAAAACCGCGAGGAAATGGATGTTGATGAGGAAGACTATCTGGCGGGTGTGGTCGAATTGCTGTCGTCTGCGTGATGTAGCATTGCATTATATATTTCTCTTGCCGTTGCTTGTGTAAGAGACGTGGAGTACTTATGTTCACAGATGCATTATCCTCTATGCAATCTCTATAAACTAGGATCTCATTCACCAACCACTCTACAGACATGCTTGATGGGGAAGAACCAACTGCGCGATAGAACACAACTATGAAGGTTATTCATTGCCACTTCGTTATTGATACTACATTAAAAAGATCAAGGTCTTCCCCCGACAAAGATTTCTCAAATACTCATCCAGCGCTGTCTTCAAAGCGAAATAGCGGCAATCTTGCCAGGCTCCTTGTAAGTCCCACCTACCGGAGCCATGAGGCCCCCATTCGTGCCAACATACAGCGTCTGTCCCTCTCTATCCAACGCACAGCAGGTTGGCCCAGGCAGCACAGTCGAATTCTTACCACCAGCAAAATCCACAATCTCGCCCTCAGGCGTATACTTGACAATCGTATTGTCCGGGTTCGTCGCAAAGTACGCCGTCCCATCGTCCGTAATATCAAAACTATCCGGGTTGATCTCACTCGTAATCAACTCGAACGGCCCGGCCGCATTCGCCATCTCATCGATCTTCACCCGGCGATACTCCTTCTTCGTCACACTCACATAGTGCAGATACTCCCCAACCACATGGATCCCATTAACCCCCATCGGGGGCGCATTCGGCGCAGGCAGCATCGACTCATCCTGCAACGCAACCGCATACTCCCTGGAATCTAGATCCACCCGCCAGATCATCCCGTCAGGACTATCCGAAATAAGCAGGTACCGCGCATCATGGCGGGGTTTGTACAAGGTACTAGCACCCAACGCCTTCGCCTCGGGGATATCGACTATCTTGCTGACTTCGCTGGGCGTGTTTCTGGTCAGGGGAAACTCCCCACCGCCCCACCAAGGCAGCTCCAGCACATCATAGTTGCCGTCATCGTTAAAGTCCATTCTCCAGACGCCGAAGGACCCTTGCTCGGCGGCGAAGCCCTCGAGCGCGAACTTGCCTGCTACGACGGCGAAGACGTCATGCTCGACTTCGGTGATGCCGAAGACGGCGGTGATGTCGTTGTCGTTGTTGCTGTCGTTGCTTTGCTGGGCGAAGGAGTAGGCTAGCTCCCCGGAGCCGGTTTGCGGGTCCACGGACCAGACTTCGGGGACGTCGATGCGGGTGAGCAGGAGGGTGCCGTCTGGGCGGACGGCGACATTGTCGATGAAGGAGCCGTTGTCTGGGAACTGGAAGATGTCGCGGACAGTGGGGCTGGTGGTTTGGTCATGGTTGTGCTCAGTGGAGGGTTGACTGGACTTGGGGATCTGGAATGCGAGAGTGGATGTCGCGAGGGACACCAGTGTAAGGCCCTGAGTGAGATACATGATGGAATTTCTAGAGAGTGGTGACGATGGAGGTGGACGGAAAAGAATCGCGAATATGCGGGATGTATTTAAGCAGCTTATAATCAAAACATTGGGTCGATCACTGCTTGATGGGAAAGCCCCTTGCATTCCTGACCGTAACTATGAGGGGAAACTGGGTAGACATTCCTTGGAGAAAATGATCGACATCAATTGAAATAGCTCCGCGGACGTATGCAAGGCACACAGTAGGTTCGCTTACATGAGGTTTAGAGCAAGCTAAGTCACATTGTGGCATCAAACAAGGACGCAACTGACTGTCGTCAACCGTGCTAAAATATGACCGATCAAGACCCGAAAGAGCTTGGCAATATTTCCCTTACTGATGATTAATTGAGGAACTTCCGGGCCTAGACTTGAATATGTCATTTATTATAGAATTATGAACTAAATACAGGAATCAAAAAGTGGAGACACGAACAGAACACTCTCGACAGCGCCCACCGGCCAGTTTCTAGAAGCACGTCTAGCATGAGGCGCCAGCAGGAACGTTCTTGCAATTGGAGCTCTTCTTGCCACCAGTGACGCTATTACCAGACCAGGTCCAGTTGGTGCAGCTGCCAGATCCGCAGAGAATGTAAATATCAGTGGCGGAGCTGGTGACGCTACCGGTGACCTTCTCGAAGGTGATATCGGAGACCTTGACGCCGTTGGTGGGATTGCCAGTGGGCTTGCCGTTCTCGTAGTCCTGCTGGACGACAATACCGTACTTGGTGATACCCTTGAGGGAGATATCCTGGAACTTGACGCCGGTGACGGAGCCAGTCGCGCCGTAGACGGTCTTGATACGAGCACCGTTCTGGGAGTTGATGACCTGGGAGTTGGAGATGGTGACGTCGTTGACGACATTGTTACTGCGGCCGCCGACGGAGCCGATGGAGAGACCGTGACCACCGTTGCAGTAGCCGTTGGTGAAGGTGATGTGTTCACCGGAGTTGACGGCCAGGCAGTCGTCCTGGTTGTAGACGGTGGCGCCGTCAATGGTGATGTAGGTGCTGGAACCGACGTCGAAAGCATCGGTATTGTGGCCGAGCTTGGTACCGGCGGAGTTATCGATCAGGACGTCCTTGATGGTGAGGTGGTCGGACTGGATGCTGAAGCCATGGACGGGGGTGTTGTAGACCTTCAAGCCGGTGATGTTCGACTTGTTCAGCTTGTGGGCAGAGAAGAACTTGGGCTTCTTCTTGCCGCCGTTGCCTCCCTTGCCGTCCCACCAACGAGCACCATCACAGTCAATCTTACCACCAGGGTTCTGCATGATGGTAATGCTGGTTCCAGACGCGGAAATCAGGGGGCCCTCCCATTCCTTGTAGCCGAAGGTGGTGGTACCGTCGAAGACGACCTTTGGCAGCACATTAGCCGATGGTATCCAACATACCAATCATGTGTAAGACTTACAGTGGTACCGGTCTTCAGGCCAGTCAGATCCAGGGTCTCACCGGCGGGCACGGCGATGTTGTGCAGGGTGATGGTAGAGCAGGAGGCCTTGCCGGACTTGAGCGCGGACGTAGAGGTGAAAGTGCAAGAGCTGCGAGTCTCGAGATCAGCGGCAGGTGCGGCAGCGACCAGCGCAGCGCCCATGGTCGCGGCCACGAGGGAGGATTGGAAGAAATGCATGATGGAAGAGCGGAAGTCGAGTGGTCGGACTGTGTTTAGAAAGATCGGACAAGGTTCTGGTCAACAGATACCCTAAAAGTGATAGATACAATAGAATATGAAAGACGAAAGGAGCGCGGATGAGAAGAAAAAGATGGATTCATCGTGAGGGTATCTGAAGCTTTATATAGGCCATGACAGGGGCGTTCTAGAGGCTTTCACGGAAACCCTGATCATACGGATCAAACCGAAGCGAAAGTATACTAGTATAGTGCAAGGGACAAGCTAAATTGCCATTTGACCTGTGCAGGAACCCCACCTGGTTGGGAACTGAGTCGTGAGATCCCTATAGATCCCTATAGTATGAGCACGCTGACACCAAACGGGAATAGATTCTTTGGCCCTCTCCACTTGGACCAAAAAGCTTCGCCGGAGTTTCCCCACGAGTCCGGAAACTTGCCGAGACATTAGCAGCTGCTAAGCATATTAGGGACTGTTTTTGACCCGCGAGTCGTTTGAGAATGTCTTAGTGCCTCGACCGAACGAGTATAGAGACTGTCCTTTTAGGGCTAACACTGGCTACTTTCAAGCGTGGACGCCACAAATGTTGCAAATAAACAGGTTGGTCAACACCGGTTGATTAGAAATCAATCAATTGTAGCTACGTGTTCGTATCCGTCTGGCCCTCAGCCGGCCTTACACCGTTATTTATGTTGCATGATGCTTAGGGTGAAGAGGACGATTGGTGGATTATATTGCATTACTTCCGCTTGTTTCAGTTTCCGGCAGTAACCCGTAGACCCCATGGATTCCCGATACTACTGCGAGAGAGCAAATAGCCCTATATCTCTTAGCTTTCTTAGCTTTATCTACTGATTGTCATTGGTTCCGTGTCATCCGGGTGATTTGAGCCGACACCTTGGAGACGGAGTCCTCGGTCATCGAAGGCATTACGGAGCAGTTCCAGGGACAATTTTCCGACTGTCACGCATAATCCTCTTTCCTTCGGGAACCTTTTTCGCTGGCTGTCTATATTTGACGAATGGTTTGACATAGAAAGACGAAAGACGGGTCATCAACTTCAACAGGTCCCGTTATGCAGGGCTCCAGGGTCCGTAAATCGTCTAATCAAGGCCATCACCCCTTAATTCGGGGTGGATGGCGCCGAGGACATTTCCCCTTCGGAGATGTGTATATTGCGCACTTCGCTTGACTGCCTGGACTCAGGCTTGTCTCACTTCTTCTCTGCCCAAGCATTTTTCATAAGCCCAAGTCCTCAACTCGTGGCAAATCTTGGCATGAGAGCCGATGACCTGGGAATATTTCAAACAGTCTGCAGCCCTCCCCGTATTTCTCCAGCCTTACTCTGGGCCTGCATGAGCAGGGATTATTGGAGGTCTGGTCAAACATGGGTTTCTCGAGGCCTCAGAAGCGTACATTCTGCTTGTACTTGCATCGTAATAGCAATGCTTTATTTGCTGATTAACCCCTGGAGCAATTTCAGAATTGAGGGGTCATTGTGGGCGCAGGATTCCAAAGTCGATTCGAATATATGACTTGATGCTTCATAAATATCAACTCGGTATTAGGCAGCCGGGTTTCGCGGATCTTGGCCCGGCCGGAAATACAGCAAGCGCCCCATCCTTCTCATTGTTACCGAATCCACTTCGAATTCTCCTTTCTCTCTCAGCCACGGGTTAGTTCTCCTTTCACCCACCATCGCCATGACAGCCATATCGCACCGGTGACGATTCGCAAACACCACACCCGCGAACCCGACAATACACCACGAGAATAAGCACGAGGACCTGTACAGCTCGTGTGAGAGATGTGCCTACTGACGGGCCGGGCTCAGCTCGGACGGACTGAATGGTGCCGACGACGCTGGTAAACAGAACGAGAGAAACTCCATGGGACAAAACGCGGTAATGACCCCTTGATAAAAAAAAAAAAAAAAAAGGGTGACGTGCATGTACAGCTACATTGCCATCCAGCAGAGCACGAACTGCTGCTTGCTGTTCATGTCCCGGATTCCTGAAACGCACAGTTGTATCCCGTCTGACACAGTGACCGCCATGAAGGTGCTGGCGAGGGAGAGACACATGCGCAGCAGACCGTTGCTGAGGGGTTGAGCTTCTTCAGGACGTGGACCTTAGCTGAGATACTGTTCACTGTTCACCGGAGAAGAACTGCTGGATGATCAACATCGTTGTTGAGATGGCGTTGTCCAGGACGCGCGGCCTTGCTCGGTCGGCTTGATGTTGATCTCAGTGGACTGTGTGGCCTGGACACTGGCTGCGTTGTTCATAGTGAGTGACGCTGCCATGCTCAACGCACTCCGGGCATAGTATGCCAACCTAGTCGTTCCCATGAGTGAGGGAAGTTGGAGTAGACTTAACTCTGCAAAGGCTGGGTACCTGGTTCCGTTCCAGAGGTAGGTGAGCGGCGTTTCCATGTTCGTTCAACTTGCTAGAGCCGATGATAAAATTCTCGACGTATTGGGCTCGAGTACACCGCATCCCAGTAGTAAGCCTTGCCGAAGGTGTTCCTGACATCAATAGGAGTATAGGCTGATGCAGGCGATTGCTGCAAAACCTGGGACTCTAACATGTACGCATCAAGAACTGACTAACCAATAATACCTCATCGTAGCCAACATACAAAATGCCTCAATTGTGGGTGCAGCTTGTATTCTGATACTGAGTCACATATAGATATGACATGTTTCTAAGGAATTCAAGCTGTAGGGAATGAATCCATAGATTTAAGACCAGACCAGTCAGTGAGAATGACCTCTGACTCAGCGGAAATACGCACCGTTGTCGGCAACGGCGGTTAAACAAGCGGATCTCCCGACTCTATATAGCATCATCGGCTGTGCTGGTTCCTGCCAGGGATATAGCCTAAATCGATTTTGGAGGAGTTAAGTCAAATGTGCCGCGATATGATGATCAGATGTCTGTGGTAGTTTGAACCCACTGCTGCTGCAGGTCCTATTCGCAAGATATATTCTGAGCCAGTCTCTCTATCCCGATCCATCAACCCCACAATATATAGTCCAGGGTCGCAGAGTCTATGATGGCAATTATGCTCGCAAGGCTAATCTAGATAGCGGTTGAATCAAGCCGAAAGTTATAATTCTTGCTCAACGCCCAGCCCCTGGACAACAATAACATTGCATCGGTCGATAAACCTCACTACCTCTTCCTTCTCATGCCATGCATCATTGTATGCCGCACTCAGTGTCAGCACCCCCTTCCAGGTCCCCAGGAATAGGCCGAGACCCGTTCCCAGTTCCTCCCCAGTCACCCAAGGGATATCCAACTCGAATGCCCCATGCGAAGGGCTAACCACATTGTCCACCACACCCAAACTGGAGATTGAAACTGACGGCGATTGATTCGGTGCCGGGACTGGGGGCGTGGCATCATCGTGCGGGTAGGGAATAGTATTGCTGGTGTACCACGATGGTATCATTTGAATGTGATCTTTGTCCCTTCTCATTTCGTGGTAGAACTCCCTGACAGTCTTCGCGACCCTTAGGAACTCCTCTCTGTTCACCTCTGTCGGACTCAAGCTGTCGGTTATACTCGGAACCGTGGTATCAACAATGAGCAGCCTGCATGAAACGGAGTGGTAGACTGCCGCCGCATGGAGAGGCGTATCGTACGGGCTCAAGCAATGTCCGCGCTCGTTGATCAAACTGTAATTGATATATCTGACTAGGCGTTCGCTATCGCGGCGTTCCTGAAGGTCGCGCACCGCCATCGCAATTGCTGCATGGTATGCATGCGTTACACTCAGGCCTAGCCGTCGACAGGCGCTGAGAATGGCTGCGGTTTGCTGAGCGGGAAGTGTGACGGCGACCCTCTGATGTTTCCCAGGGAGGTGTTCTCCCCTCTTAAAGGGAACGCTAGCAACCTCTATACGATCCTGCTTCATGAACGCGTTGTATGACATGATCGACTCGAATCTCTCCGTCTGCTCGGGAGACATACTTGGCTGCAGGCCCGCCGCTACCCGGAACGGGGGACTCAAGTTTGCGTGTTCTATACCAAAACAAGGGAGAGGATAATCAGACCCTCGTTTATATGCCCTTGCCGCGTGAGCAAACAAATTATCAAATAGCATCAGTGTCCCAACGCCGTCGATGATGTCGTGATGCGCGCGGAGTACAAGATCACCCTGGAGTAGTCCTTCGACGCGAGGAGACGGCCATATCAAAAAGAGAGTCGGTAGTTTAGGTACCGGAGGATCTGAATTGCACCATTCCAGCCCGGAGACGCCATTTGATACGGTGAGAAATGTGGTTTCCAGCCACGATTGAAGCCTACCTTGCCCAGCGGGAGATTCGTATATCTTTTTGCAGCGCTTGCGGTCGAAATCCCATTCTACCCAGGACGCAACGGTCGGGTGGTCGAAACGCAGATGCATCCATGCCTTGCGCAGGGCATTTCCAACTCTTCCTCTGATTTCCTCTCGAGAAACACTGCCGTTTATCTTGACAGAGAATGAAACGAAGCCAGTTATGGCGAAGAAGTTGCGCCTGCTGCCTTCATACGATTTCGCCAGGGAGGTGTAAAACTGTTCGACCTCGTCGATGCCCCGCTCCCAACGACCGGGGCTAACTTGGTGCCATTGGAGATCTGTTTGTTGGGACATTTATGCGGAAGCACAGACACAATGTACAGCACGAGTCGACAGGGCGAAGTGCTGCATCTGGTTTCTATATAATATGTGGACAGGGCTGAGTAGGATAGTCGAAAAACAGCCCGAAATACCGTTCAGCAAGTCAGAAGTAAAGAAAGAAGAAGAAGAAGAAGAAGTCACTGTTGACCTGCAGTGAGGCATCTCGTGCGTTGTTATGGCGCCGGGATAACCTCGGCAGTTTGGCCACCTTCCCAATCGGGAAAAATAGTCAGCAGACAAATGGCACGGTAGCATGGCACAGCATAAGCATTTGTCATTTGCCGCTGATCATCTCGTATATTAGGGAGCTATTGTCCCGGAAAATATCTGGCAATCAGGCCTCCATTGCTCCAATGTCTCATTGATGTGAATGCGGATTTACCATAATCTCAGTCAACGCCCCCGCCAGAATAACCTCCAGCAACGCCTCGACCCCCTCGGCAACCCTAACCTCTAGATAGCGACTCATAAATAACCCAGCCCAAAATCCGTCACCGTGGGTTTCCGCTTCTCCACTGTTCTCGACGAAGAGTACTCATAAAGCCTGGTTTGCGTCCCCTCCTTCAACCACACATACTTTCTCCCCTTGAGCTCGAATTTCCGAGGGCGCCAGTACCCCGTTACCGGCACTTCGGTGACAACAGCGCCTGATGCTAGCCGGTGTGTTAGAGGCCGGCCGGTCATCGAGTCTATGTCTGGGGTGCGCGGGTAATGAGGTTATTGTCAGCTGGAGATATGCCAAGCTTGCATACGAGTCTGATTGAGGACGGGTAGCCTCGGAAGAAACCGGCACACGCAACATTCGCATTGGAAAGAAGTTACAGCATTAAGGACAGTCAAAGATCAAAATACATAAGTTCAAGAAGTAGATGACGAGTAGACATAAAGTGTCCATGTTCAACATGCCCTCATTTGTGGTTACGAGCTTCCGCGTCTCCATCTTATCCCAGCTACAGACACTGTGAACAGTACGCGTTCTGCACTTGGCAGGTAGAAGGAGAGACACAAGTAGTCGGGCCAGTCCAGCCCTGGCCACCACACTGGCCATAGTGCTGCGCCACGGCAGTCGAGGTGCTCGTCGCAGCAGTGGTGGTCTTGGTGCTGCCAACCTTGTGGACCCATCGCCAGTTTGCATCCATAACGACAGAGCCCTGGTTGGTGGTACAACTTCCACCGCTAGTGCAGGTCTCCGATGTCAGTTGAGGGATAGGTCTCAGTGGTGTATGTGCCGATCTGCTGTGCCTGCGTAATAGACAACAGGAAGGCAGACAGAATCAGGAACACAACCTCCGGCTACGTGAGATGGCGCTACAGGAGCTTAACAAGACTCGGCAGAAAATGCATAAAGGTAGGCAGCTAATATTCTGGCCTCCCTCCAAAATAGCCTATAAAAAGCTAAACCGCGTGACGTCAGTTTTGGAGAATATGAGACACGTGTGAATCGTCACACCCCCAAATGTCGAGTCTGCTTCGAAATTGATATATCTTCCACTATTCTATGTACCGACGTCTTCGCGCCTGCCAACTTTCTGCTATTTCCCACTGATCAGATCAAGGTATCAACCACTTACTGCTGATTCCCTCTAAAGAGCATTGCGTTTACACGTCCGTTTAATGAACTTTTGATTTTTCCTGCTAACACCACTGTGCTGTATCGACCGCTAGAAAAACATTTATCTGAGCTGCTGTCAATATAAGCTGAACCTGTGTCCGCATTTCCGGAATCTCGATCGCTGCGGCACTATCAATAGTTCTATCGGGCTGCGCACTGGTGGTGGCGTAAATACCAGCAAAATTGGACTGGCCCAAGGATCACGACTCCCTCGAGCTTTCCCGCTTACAGCCTATTCCCTCTGCGACTTTTCTACGCTTCTACTCCCTGAGTAGCTCTTTCTGATCATGAGTCCTGCTTCCTGCCCGTGTTATTATGAATATTATGGTTGGCCTCCTCCTTGGGAGGACATCTCCCGGTGGTGTAAGTCAATGATCCTACCCTTCGCCAACTCACTCTCTTCCAGTTCACGTTCGCGGACATTGCTGAGGCGATGGAGCTATCAGATTTTGACCTCATGCCACCTCCCCCAGCATCTCCAGGATCAACGAGTTGTTCAGCCAGAGTCCACGGCCCTGCCGTCTCGGCTCCCGCCACTCCAACGGGTCGATCGCGGCAGCCAAGGGCCCCTGTCTCGATTATGCTATCCGAGGTGTCAACGTCCACTCGGGGATTCTCGGATTCAGTCAAGAGCAAAGTGGAGAAACTATACAGATCGAAGATTTGTTGGGCTTGTGGGGCCCTGGATGCCGATTGCGCTCACGTTATTGCTGTCGAAGACTCCCAGGTATATCTCTCACACCGGTCATCCTACAGAAGTTCAGTGCTGACAGGATGCCATCTCACATAGCGCGAGAAATGGCAGCAAGCGAACCTGATCAAGCCTGGAATTTCAAGTGGCGATAACTTGGTGTTCCTCTGTCCAACCTGCCATCGACAATATGACAAAACAATCGATCCAGGCTTCGTGTTTTTCCCCGCAGATCTCCAATACTTCATCGATTACGAGGAAACGGATGCAATTAGACGTGGGAGACTGCCAGAGGGCGATCCGAACGCCCGGAGAGTTGTACCCACGATGGAAGAGTATAAAGCCTACCAAGTGCGGCAGGGTCACATCCACCCCGATGCAATTGGTGGACTCTATCGTCCCGTCTTCCTCCATGAGTACCAACTTATGGACCTGGACGAACCATTACGTCGTTCGATCCTTCAGAAACGTAGCGTCCCAAAGCCCTGGCACGGAAATCCAATCGCAACAATTCGAAGGGCCATGGTCGTTCTTGGGACGGCCCAGATTGCCATCTTGGAGCCCATGATTCGCAAGCAACTCCAATATCTACTGGAGCTATACATGATAAAAGACTCGCAGGAGTATATTCATCCGTTCTTGAAGGATTTGCACGGACCCACAAGCGGTGAATCGAAGCGACGCGACCCCGACAGGGACGACGACGATAACACTTCCGAGCACTACCGTGGTGCCGAGGTTGACGGTCCAAGCCCTATGAAGAAGCTAAAACGGCTCTCCGAGGATCGTGGGCCCGCTGATGATCTTGGTCGACTCCAAGCCCGCCAACTCCCGTCCCCTTCGCAGAGCGCCGATTGTCGTGATTGGTTGCTGGGCCCTAATTCAACTTCAGAGGACGCAGTGCGGAAGTTTTCGTTGTTGTTCTCCTCGGCATGATGTATGTGTATCGTTACTAAAGTGCAGTGACAGGTATTGGATGTATGGATCGGAGATTACGAATACGAAGGAGAGTTGGATTCGGTGCTCGCAGATCTGCTTAAGAATGATGAATTCGCCTGTGAGGGGGAGCTGGATGAGTGTTGGGGACCAGCGAACCCTGGTACCTCTTATAATGTGCAGCTGGATTGGTTTCCTTCCCAGTTTAACAGCGGTGCAAGTTCCCTTGGCGTTTTGCTATGATCGACCAACTTTGCGAGGCATCTTAGCTTTTCTCTACGACCATGTTCCTTCACTCATTCATGGATTATTTCAGTATCTCTCTATCAGGGCCAGGTATTGCAACCCTTGTCCTCATTTCCATACATTATACCCTTCTACTTGTTAGAATTAGCTGGTCTGTTCTCCAGAAAATTTTCAAATTAAGATAATCCAAGGATGGTCCGGAAGAGTGATAATGGGCTGAGTGTAACAAATGAAATGGAATTGAATATATTGAGATCTGATCGTGACGGCCCTCCAACAGTGGCTGGCTCTGGAATATCTCTAGACTATCTCCAGTTTGGGCGCAGTGAAGGTGTCCCGTACGTGCGCAGCCGGTTGATCCAGCCAAAGGGGGCGCGCACCCCGTACAGCAAGAAGCGCTCGCGCATCTCGTCCAGGGCGTCTGCGGGGTGGGTAACCTGGCCAGTCTCGGCCAGGCGGACGGCCTGCAGTGCCACCAGCATCTGGGCCATCTTGACCAGGCCGGACAGGTAGCTGGTGTGGCTATACGGGTCCCGGAAGTTCTGGCGCGCGGGGTCGACCCCCAGGACCCCCAGGAAGCCCACTAGGGTGCTGTCGAAAGATCTCCCTTTAGGGTATGGTCCAGCAGGGGAATCGAGAGGACTAGACAGGCCTGGTCCAGCTGTTCTTGCACCTTTCCTTGCAGTACTGGCTGGTCCTGGCCCTGCAGATCTAGCTGCTGCTGCCCATGCTCCTCCATCTGATCCAGGGCAGCTGGCTGGGCGGTGTTAAGCTGGTGACGCAACCGGATGGGCTGATCCGGCCGGGTGCTGCGGTAGGCGAAGCAGACCAGTCGCTGCCATACCTGGCAGTATCGATCGTAGGTGGCCGGCCGCAGATGGATCTGGATAGGCCGTTTTTCCACACACCGGGCTTGCGAAAGAAGGTGTTGATCCGGATCTGGTCAAACTCATTCAGACGGCCGTCCTTGATCGCCTGGTAGGCTTGGCCGATCAACCGCTTGATACTGGCGGTGAACTGCAGGAGAACAAGTTCCATGGCGGGATCAGGCAGGCATCCCAGCAATGCCACTGCAGCCAGGTCCTGTCCCCGCAGGTACTCCGGCCAGCGGGTCAGCTCGAGCCAGGGGGACACAGCGGTGCCTCTAAGGAGTCTCACTGCTGCGAGAGACGTAGGAGCAATGGGGGCAGCCATGGCCCTGGTAGACCGGCAGGCCTGGGATCGGTGGGTCCCCTGGGGATGGGATCACACAGGGTCTCTTAGCGGGATCGATCCATGGGGGCTTCAGCATCTCTGTCAAGACTGCCTGACGCAGGGCCACGGTGGCCACAGTTGGGTGTGAGCGGTGATGGACACGGAGGTGTATAAGCAGGGTCTGTGGCGAGACAGCATACTGGCACCGACGCGCTGTGCAAATCCAGACCTCGTAGGTCGAATTATGGATAAAGAGATCCATAGTATTCCGTCGACTCAGTTCAGGGTCAGAACTCAAGTTATAATTATTTACACACTCCTTTTTATATTCAGTCACTGTGGCCCTAGCTAGATCCCTTCCTTAGTGATTTCTTACTGTCCAAACCTAGGTCATAGGTTTCTAAGGCTTCTAGCCCTTGACAACAGAGATATCATCTCTGCTAGCGTGTGAGAGTCTGAGAGATGCTCATACCTCAGTAATTAGTTTAACTATAAAGGCATTGCTACTACCACGCTATCTACTATTAATAGAGAGCATTCCATAGGTGCTCTCACGCCTATGAGATAGAATATTAATTCTTAGCTATCTAGTGAAGCAAGAGTTTGTCATGCTAAGCCTAAACTAGTAGTAGGTGAATAATCAGCATTTACACTAGTGAATTATAGTTCAGTGATTCTCATCCTGTGTGCCTATGCCAACAGTTACTAAGCTACTCTGAAGATGGACTTTGTTATCTAGTCTGAGCTATAATCATGATCAACATAGATTGTTGCCGGGAGTCTAGAATGATTGAATCGGTAGACTAATTGCCATGGTTCTATCTAGACATAGAATACTCTGTATTCTACAGCCCATGCACACCTTGGCGACATATATTGCGTGGGACAACGGTACCTCAAAGCGTGATTTCAGATGGTTGATAAGGTTTTGTTTCCACTTGCTCCCTTGGAGATTGTTCCCCTTCATTGCTGCGCCCCGGGTAGTCGGGTGGAACGAAGCGTGGCTGTTCCGATAACCTCCCAATATGTCATCGGTTACAGGCAGCAATCCTGCCATGTGCCAGTAGATTGTGTCTGTCAAGAAGACAGTGAATGTGCTGGTCGGGCCATCGCCGGGCGACAGGTGCTACAATCCGTCTTTCAGGACTGGTGGAGTGAAAATGCGTTGTATGCGTCTTGATGGTTTGCAGTACGGCTGGATTAAAGCAAGGGAACCAAAGACTTCCGAGATTGGTTTTTGTCGGAGTGGGACGCATGACCCGGTCGACCAGCATTGGGTGCGACTGTAAGTCTGCGTGTCTCTTGAGTTGACCTAACGTTAGGGCAGCGTTTCGGTCACGCTTGGTATTCTGGCTTTTAATGATGCTTAGCCTTCTTATGGAGCTGGCTCCCTCGATACTAATGTGCAGGAGGCTTTCATGATCTTATTGCTAGCATGCCCATCGATAATGCAAGCTGGTCCAGTCGATCTGGGGAGTCATCTTCATGTGCGTCGTAGGCAGTTGTTTGCTTGTCTTGCAACTCGGACGATGCAATGCTTCCTGCTGGTAGCTTCCATATAGTACTCGGACAATGCGACTTTGTATCCAAGAAAGAACGATTTTTATCTGCTTTAATCAGGACCAACAGTTGGTTGAGTACTGCAATGGCAGATCGCGTGCCTCGGGCCGCGAATTTGGCTACCTTCTGGCCAAACTCGGTAGGAATGGGACTCTTCGCATCTTCCTCACACTTGATCACATTGTCCTTACTATATTTGACGATCAATGGCTGCATTTCCGCATGAAACTCGACAAGTCTATCCCGACAACGAGTGATCCGAGCCACCAGCGACTCTCGCTGTATCTCTGACTTAACCCCCGTCTGTGAAACAAAGGCGCGCGTCCGCGCAAAAAGCCCCGGGCAGAGTACAATCTCGTTGAAAGCGAGCTCCACAATCTCACTCAGCGGACAGCTTTTTCCAGCGCTGCGTTCGAATGCGATTGTGTCGTGGACTATGGCTTGCCATCCAGGTTCCTCCAGAAAGCACGGCTCCTCGGAGACAAACGCATCGGCGACTAGAAACGGGCGATACGCCACCAGCAGCGTGCGACCGAATCCGTCGCGGTGAGCTTGGGGACCACGAAGTTGGAATAGTTTGCCAATTCCCCGGGAATGAGCGAGCCAGGATTTCTCGCCGAGCCCGTCCAGCATTTCATATATCCCAAGGTGGATAGCAGCCATAAGGGTCAAGTTTGAGGTGGCGGTGCGGGGGTCGCGGAGCGAGTAGATCAAGTGCTGCAGACCGCGGCCATAGAAGTGCCGGCTGGCGAGCATCTTCTCATGGTCGTTTTGCGCGCGACCGAGGTGCCATACGCTCAGACTCCGGAGACTCCAGATCAGTGCCTGTGACGAGGTATCGAGGTGATGTCGAACGAAGTCTAGCCAGTTGAGCTGAACTCTATTCCGCCATGCGGAGAACAGGCCGGGAAAGGAGACCATAACGAAGTACTGGAACACTTCCTTCATCTGGGTGTCTATTGCTGTGGATACCAGGCTGGGTGCTATTTTTCCATCCATGCTCGCCCGAGGAATGAGCGCATGAACAGCGGGGGCAGCGACGTGTCGACTGTCTTTCTGCTTCCGATTTCTAAGAGATGCCGGAGTCTGGTGGTAGAATTTCACTCGGCGCTGATAGCCTGGACACTTAACGTTTCTGTCGCGACAGCGACGACATTCCGGTCGACCCTCATCACACTATATAGGTTGATCATTAGATATTATGACATGATCTATTGCGGCAGCCCAGTCATGCAGCTAAGGCAGGAAACCCACCTTGATCCGCCGCTGGATGCAGGTGCGACAGCCAGTGCTGCGCGGTACCCCAACCATCTGTTAAGACTCCTGGGGCGGTATCAAGTTATATATATGCATCACCGAAAGAGCCTCTATGCAGTGACTCAAGATTGCGGGGGTGCGGAGCGATTCCGTGATGGTGAACGTGGTCAGATCAAGGAGGCCACAAGGGGAGAATACGAGGCGCTAATCTTCTCCGTCCCGTGTCTGCCTCGTCGACAAAACGAATAGAAAGGACTGATGAGGTCTAGATGCCAAGCATCATATCATACCCCGCTCCAAGGATAATCAATAAGGTAATAAACAATCGCAACTGTTCGGTTGCATGGTTGCGGTGCACAATACCCCTACCTCTCTCTACGGAGTACATGCCAGGATATATTTTCCGGACTTCCCCCCATTTGAGTGCAGTTAGACCGCTTGAACATAGTCAAGATTGGAGCACGTGTATGAGCGTAGAAAAAGCAGATAATATGTACTGTTAGGTTCGTGGATCCGGATGAATTGGTCCCTGTCGGCGACGTGCCTGCAGGGGTCGGAATTGTTCCTTGTTATCCATCCTGTCGAAAACAGTTTGTCGATAAGAAGCCCACATGTACTACTGATATTCGATGAGCTTCTTGAGATGATTGACGGTCTCCAGAAGGCGCGGAAAAAATACCTGTTTTGTGTTCAGTACCTATGCCGCACTGTTTGAGGGGAAATGCCATAGAGCACACTCCCTTCCACAGCTGGACCAAAGGCAACCAGACTCTTCTGTTCATGTCATAGCGTATCAACAGCATCTACCGTGTACTCCGAAGATAGGTAAGGATTTTTTTTTTTTTTTCGCCCTTTCTCCATTTCCCGTTCTCGCGTCAGTTCGGAGCACTCCACAATCGTGACAGAAAATCCTGCACCTTACACGACAAAAGTACGGAGTACAAAAGCAAGAATCTTGAATTTGAGAGAGACGAGCGAATTGTTGGATGGAATTCCTGCACGCAACCTAAAAAGGCACGTAGGATGTGCCAATTACACATGGGGTGATACTCCACAAACGGCGCACACGGGAACATCCGGCATTCCCGTCCTTTTGATTCTCAACTCCTTGATATTGATAGACTTTGGTCGTCAGGCTCGGTCCCACTTGCTTTGGTCATGGTTTCAGTCAAATTCAGTCAAATTGACGGTTTTCCTGCTGCAAGGACGGCCTTGGATATTCAAGTACTTTCGAGAAAGAGATGAGACGACAGTGTGGGCTGATGGACGGACTCGAGGCAACCAGGCTGATCCACCACAATCAAAGCGGATCAGACCAGTTTCGTTTTTCAAATAATATGAACCTTAAATCGTAATTCGACTATTGATGTCGAGTGCGCAGATGACGAGCCGAGCGAAATCAGGTGGAACATATGACGTGGCAATAGCAGGGCCGCCGCCCATGAAATGAGAGGAGGAACTGGTGGAGTGTAAACATGTAGTCTGAGCTGAGTGATATCTACGTATTTGGTGGAGAGAAGGATTGGAGCTAGATACGGAATTATGTTCCGTTATTAGCTAACATCAAAATGACCATGTGGTATTACGTAGAAGACGTGAGCATTAATAGCACCTTGTCAATTTCTCTGCCTTGATAGTTGATGCACTTCATCTATTTTTCTTGTAAATATCCACAGTGCGGCCGGGTATTGTTGGCCGGGTACTGTCCACCACGTGATTTTAATTACAACTCATTACAATACAAGACGAAATGTTTCGGGTCGAAAGGAGCCATGGTGTGGTGAATTCTGTATATTTGTGTATAAATGTTACACTGTACTTTACGCTGTACTAAAGGTTAGATGCCTAGCGACAAGGCATCCATTGTAGTCCTGCCCATCTAATGTTCAGTAATGGTCAGACTGTTGATAAACTTCAATATCACTGTGATCACCGATATCAATTGGCCAGTTTAGACCAAGGTACTCGACCGTGACACAAGTCAAAAGACATCCATGTTCTAACCACTCAGTCTGCACTCATCCGTACCCACATTAGTACCACCAGTCAGAAAGCACACTGATTCTTCAGGGCGGACGTTGCAAATGACCGCGTGTCTGAGTGGCTCTCCAAAGCCTTAACCTTCCCCATCCAGACCTACATCCGACGCCCCGCGAATGCACTTGAACGCTTGTGGACCGCTCTAGCGGAGTCTAACAGCCGCTACCCTTGAACGAACGCTGTATCTATCCTAAAATGGATCATGATACCCTCGATCGACCTTGATGGCCTTGTAACCCTTGTCGTCCTAGTCAGGTTAGGAAGTCGGTCGGCGACTCGGGATCTGTCTTATAGGTGCACAAAGTACAATGCATCATTTCGGTTCTTTCTTGGGGCGCTGAAAATTTGAGCATTCATCTTTGGGAAATAATAAAGATAAAACGGCGGAAAACATAGCAGCAGATGATAATGCCTCTTGCGGTATGGAAAAGTCTAGACTCTAGTCAAACTGCGTGGCAGATAATCTGTACTCTGTACTCCGTATGGTGGACGCTAATGAAGGCTGCACGAGTGGCCGACAAGTCTGGTACTTAAAAGGATCGAGCAATGCACAGCAGTTTGACAAGTCACATTCTTCCTTATTACTCCGTACTCTGTATTCTCGATTCTCTGCGAACTGCACTAAACAACGCTACTTTTTTTTAAGTGTCTTTCCCAAGTTTGCCTTAACCGGCTTTTGTTCTTTTCTGGTTCTTCCCCATACCAACCAGAAAATCTTATTTTCTCCCTTGGGCTTTTCCGGTCTTTGTTCTCTTCCATCCCTCGGATTCTTCCCCTCCATCATCAATCACATCACCGCCATCATGTCCAGTCCAACACCACAATCGAACACACCACTGCAACATCAGAGTCCAAGTGTCATCGAGCCTGATGTTGGTTGCCTCATCTCAAGATATACCTCTGCTTTGGGATTAACAAATGAGTAGGACTTTGGCGATGCCGACTCCGCCTACAATGGCTCGTTAGTCGCCTCTCTGTCGCAATCTCCGGTACCCCAACTAACATCACTACAGTCTCGGAGACGCCAGCTACACCACCAGTATCACATCAAGTGCCATGAACTACACGTACGCATTGATCTCTTCCTCTGTTTTCACCTTGCAGCAACTGATCTAGCCGAAACAGCTACGAGGTACCACCTCTGCTGTGTTTGTCGCAGGCAATATACTAAACCCGCATTAGAACGGTCGCAGATATCATTCTTTCCACGAAGGCGAATATGTGCTGGTATATACCCTTCCTTGATTGCGACGGTTCTTAACGCGCAAAGCTGACCGCTTAGCCCAATGACGAGCAAGAACAAGACCGCCTGGACCTGGTTAGTGCCGACTCGACTCTGCCCCTTTACCGGGGTCCGTCCTTAGCTAATCGGTCGCCTCTCCACTAGAGCCACCACATCTATCGCATCCTCCTCAAAGGTGAACTACACGCCGCGCCCATCAAGAACCCCCGACGAGTGTTGGATATCGGAACCGGTACTGGAATATGGGCGATTGATTTTGCGGAGTAAGAACTCTAGGATCATTTGCGATGAGGCGATCGACTAACGTGGGGCGACAGCGAGCACCCCGAGTCAGAGGTCATTGGTATGTTTTAGGTGCGGGAGTGCGGGTTGCAAGGTGACTAACAGAGTGGTTGCTATTTAGGAAACGATCTCAGTCCCATCCAACCCTCATGGTACACCTTCCTTGATCTCTCTGGTCGGACAGCCCATTAACTTCCCCCAGGATCCCTCCCAATTGCCGCTTCGAGATCGACGACTTCGAACTACCCTGGTCCTACAGCCAACCGTTCGATTACATTCACGGCCGTGAACTCGAGGGAGCCATCCGCGACCATGACAATCTTTTCAGACAAGCATATGAGAACCTGCGGCCAGGTGGCTGGCTAGAAATGGCCTCCATGGACGTTAACTCGTATTCCGACGACGGGACCCATCTCAAGGCTGTTAACATGGTAGAGGGGATCAAGAACATGCATGCAGCATCGAAGAAGCACGGAAAAGACATGACAACAGCGGCAACGTGGAAAGAGAAGATGGAGAAGGCAGGTTTTATTAACGTCCGCGAGGACATCTACAAGGTACTACTCTGTCATACCTTCCTAGTCAGATCATACTGACGGTCCCTGCAGCTCCCCCAGAGCCCCTGGCCCAAGGACCCGAAGCTCAAGGAACTCGGTCGCTACCACCAAGTCAACATGTTCGAAGCCGTCGGCCCCTACTCCTTCGCCCTGTTTACACGGTATCTCGGCTGGTCACGTGCCGAGATCGAGGTGCTCGTCGCGGGTATGCGCAAGGAACTGCGCGATTACCAGACCTACCATCTCTACACCAAGGTCCGTATTATTTACGGCCAGCGGCCCGAGACGGATTGATCCCGTGCGGGCGTGATATATACCTTCAGTTGGCTGATGCTTGATGACCCTTTACTCTCGGATTACTTTTGATCGTCTGTGCTGTTGAGCAGGTTAAATCTGATTCCCACATTTTTGTTCATAGCCATGACAGCATATTACTACATAATCGAAACGACTGCATTTACGACCAACTTATTGCCCGTACTGTATCAATCTTTGAACAGCAAGATTCCAGAAAGTTCTCAGGGTCTTCGTGTCAAAATCGAGACGGCTCCAGTATTCTTTCACCAATTGACAATACTAGCGACACTGCCCCCCTTGCCTCTTCCTGGTCGCACAGGGTTGGTTCCTTGAACTTATACCTGTCAACACCTATACCAGCGAAGTGTATGCGAGCCGCACCTCTCTGCTCAAAAGTGAAATCCCGCCCTGGTCTACTGGGAATGGATTCTGTAGATGAACTCGAAGTCGTTTAGAGAAGAGAGATATCACCTCCTGTGATAGCTCGGATTGATCATATTGTTGAAGAGCCGCGAATAAGGCGGCGGACTCAGGGATATCACCTGCTTCAGTCGCAATGGAAAAGAAGGTTTCAAAGATCTCGGAAACCCGGATGCAGAACCTGTGGAGTTGCAGTGGCTGTTCGGTGCAGCCTGCAGTTGTGGAAGCGCCTTCTGCCAGTCCTTGTAGCTTTCGAGGGTGCCAATGGTCATGCGGAGGTAAAGCTCAACCATCTGGTTGTATCTTTCCGATTGGCCGTCAGCTTGGGGGTGGTAGGCAGTAGTATATCGCAATTGAGTATCTTGTTGTTTGAAGATCTCCTTCCACATTTCAGCTATGAATTTACGATCACGGTCTGATATAATCCTCTTTGGTGATAGCTGATCACCTCCTGCCATGCGTGTGAGTAATGCGTCTGCCCATTGCACTGCGGTCTTTGTGTTGCGCCCTGTTATGGCTGTATTACGCTTAGTGAACTTATTTGTCACTGACAAAATGGCGTTGTATTTCCCTGAGTCTGGAAACCCTACGATGAAGTCGATGGTAATGGTGTGGAATGGGATTGGGGGCTCCAGAATTAGTTGCAAAGCTCCATAAGGCTTATGATGCCGTGTGTGCTTCTTCAGGCAGGCTGAGCAGTATTGGATGTATTGCTTGACTATTTTGATGAGTCGTGGTATGGCTAAGCCTTGGAGGTTTTTAATAGTTCTGGCGAATCCAGTGCGGCCTGCATGGTTTTGTGCAGTCTATAGCACTTCATGTAGGCATGCTATACGCATGGTCAGTACAAGTATAATCCTCATTCATCAAGGCATTCTTACGTGAGGCATGGTCATCGACATCGATGTCCCCAGATGCTACCGACTGGTTGTTGTCATCATCTTCATCATCGAAGTCATCTTCTGCGTCCTCGTCGTCGCCGTCGAGTAGCACCGAGACATCTCTGCGTTCCTATGAGACCGGATGCGCCTGCCAAGTTGGGAGCATCATCTGGCTCCTGGAGCTGGGCGTCCTGAGCTGCATACCGCCGGAAGAGCTCGAATATGTTGACCACTCATTTGCAGAGCCTGGTGTTTGACAGCATGTAAAAGTTAGCATCTGTTTAGTAAATATCAGATCTTTATGCCTAGGACTTACTCGTCCCTCGGTGAACTCCTCCACCGGGTTTCTGCGGAGGTCCCACCAGTTCGGGCTGCCTGGACTCCTGCGGAGAGGCATCCCCCGGTCCCTGGAGGAAAGGACTCCATATTCGTGTTGAAGCTAGAGGCCCGGTAACTGCTGAGCGTTTGCTTTTGTCGGCTGCATGTTTGGCGTCCTGATCCCGCCTAGGAAAAGGGGAATGACATGGAGAGGAAAGTTGCAGTCATATGTTATAGACAGAGGAAACAGGCAGGTGGGTTTTGTTTCTGGATTAGAGTGTTTGCATGACTGATGAGGGGGGAATATGGAAGATGGAGAGAGGGCGATTGTAGGGGTTTATATAGCATAGATGATGGTGAATATCCACTTGCAGCTATATGCTTCTGGGATGCTTGTCAGTTAATGTTCTGTCAATTGTTTGCTACTGCCAGTGAATGATTTGTCTTGATGGACGAGGCAGATCGGTGAGTGATCCTCTCAGACTGGGATATTTTAGACCCTGTCTCGACGCCTACAATCCTTTATTAGTCATGGCTTTTCTCCTTAGACAGCGGGACATTGAACTTGAAGGGATGCTAATCGGGAAATAGGAATGGCTCATAGGAATCGGAAGGACAGAGGGGGAAAGAATAGTGTGGTCTATGGGATAGTCACCGATGGTTACACTTTCCAGATCGTGAAGATCGATAACAAGTCAGTGGTAAGATCTTATAGAGTAATTCGGGGTTACAAGCTGATAATGTGTTCAGCTGTTTAAATATCTTGACGACATCTTGGCAGAGGCCCTAGCTGGTCGTATATCACCCGGCAATACACCTATATTTAGCTCAGCAAAGTACTCTCCGTCTGTCTCCTACTTCCAAGACCTATAACCGAGCTATTCCTAAGCTGGATCTGACATCAATCAATCAGGCCTAGCGCCATGTATAATTCCCCGCATATACCACGTTTCCTGCATGATTGATTGTTGCTGCCTCAATCCTTGTCAAATATCCATCACGATGAACATGAAGGCAAATCTAAAGCCCACCATAACACACCTAATCCTAATCGTAATCTGTCTTTTCACCCTCACATGCAGTAAGCCCTCATCTACCCCCTATCCTCAAAACAGAGTACTAACCACTACAAACAGCCCTCTACCTCTACGCCCGGCACGAGTCATCTACCCACAGCACCACCGCTTACTGCGCAGACTGCCTGCACTACGCCATGAGCGTGGACGCCAAAATCCGGCACGCGGACGAGGGCGGCGCGGAGAACATCCGCACCAACAAGCAGTTCTTCCGCTATGCGGTTGACGTGACGTGTCGGGGCGGGTTGTTTGTCGATAAGCGGTGTTTGGACTTTCGGAGAGGATTCCTGGGGGATGCGGAGAGGTATATGGTTGCGGTGGGGGAGCCGTACGAGGCTTGTAGGGGGATTGGAGCTTGTAGATAGGTAGCCGATTAGCGAATCTATGAGTTTGTTGCTTCTAGAGTTTCTCAGTCGACACGAAATGTTCTGCATTACATAATATGGTGATATGGATATCTTCAATCGCGATCAAGCGATTGCACCCCCGGCTACTGATAAATCGACAACACATCCGTCGAATTCTCATAATCCACCCCACACACCTTGCCAAAATCCCCGTACCTCTCCCCCCCCCTGTTGCACAAAGCGCCCAAACGCCTCCTCGGAGCAACTCTCCCCTGGCCCATCGCGACACCCCACAAGCGGCTGCGGGCCCTCATTCACCAGCACGCGGTAGTAGACCGCGTCGTCATACCCATAGGAATCGCACGCCATCTTCTCAATCGCAATGTTCGTCAGGAACGGTAAGATCTGGCTGCTCTTCCACGCGCGACCGTAGTTGATCGCGTCCGTAGGCATGGTAGCGTTGACGTCGTTCGCGCCCGAGTAGGCGCTGTTATTGAATAGACCCAGCGCGGTGAGCACAGTGGGCGGGAGCTCGCGGTGGGTGAACGAGACGTAGAGGTCTTGGGAGGCAGAGTCGTCGGCGAGGATGGTTCTCGTTGCGTTGAGCCAGGGGAAGCCGATGGAGGGGGATAAGTCACGGCCGTAGCCTGTGTTGTGGAAGTACATGAGGTCGTTCCCGTACTCGAAGGCGAGCCATTCAGTCGCGGTGAAGAGGTCGAGGGAGCAGAAGGGGGAGGAGCCGCGGATGACGGTCTCGTAGCCGCAGAGCTCGAACATGGCGACGATGTCGTCGGATGTGAAGTTGACGGAGGGGGCCTGGGCTTGGAGGCGCGCGATGATGGGTTTGGTGTAGCGGGAAACAAATTCCTGGGGTCCTTAGCTTGTGCTTGCGTGGAGGTGAAGGGACATACGTACACTGGACTGCTTGGAGCCGTAGCTGGAGCTGTATGCCGGGCAGCTTTGGTACGGTGTTAACGAGTTGGCTGCGGCGTGCTTGTACTCCCCGACCTGGGTGAGATTGATCTGGGTCGTTTCGTTGCCGGTGTATCCAAGGATAAATCCCTGTGCAGTCTTGACGGTTCTCTCCGCTGTCGAGGTCCATACATTCTTTGGTGATTTGAAGTCTGGATACTTGTCGTGGATGTTGATGCCAAACATCATCGACTCCTGCAGGCCAACTCGGGTGATCTTCTCGAGATGCGCCTCGGTGATGGGCGCTCTCCACTTGCTCAGGAACGAAAGGCTTCCTGCCTTGGACCAATCCTGTGTGGTATTTTGCAGCTTCTGGATGAATGGCTCGAGGTAGCTCTCATAGTCAAAATCGTTGGCGTAGATGGCGGCATGACGGACAAGATAAGCTGCGCGGGTGACATTGCAGCCCTGTGGTACCGAGGGGTCGAGCTGAGGGTCATTTGGTGTAAAGTAGGGGGAAATTCCCGCCAGATGGTGGAGCGGATTGAAGTTATTCGAGTTGGTGTCTGCCAGGGTGACAGAGCCCAAGGCTAGGAGGAGCGTACAAGGTCGATACATGTTGGGATATATATATATATATAACCACCGCTGAGCAAGCCCACCGCGACTTTCACCGAAATTACTCGATGAATACCAAAGCTAAACTACTACTTAAATCAGGAGGGTTAATTTATAGATTTGATTTGGATTATCTATCCATCGATGTCACCGGTGCAGATCGCAATCCAGTTTGAGCATGGATGACCAAGTAACCGGCCATGACGATGACGCAGTGGACGGAGACTCGTCGCATCATCTCCCGGAATAGCGCTCAAGTCAGTCGCCTGGTTTTCCCTGCAAAACCTACACATGATCAAGGCAACAACACTGGCCTCTATGAGAGATGGAGATTGCGCAGATGTCAAAGGCAAGGAGTCGTTCCACAAGATGGCCCATTAATCTGGTCGAAATTGCGGTCGGAGGCTGGTGTAACAGAAATCATGCCACCTCACGCTCTCGAATCCACGTAGGGCGAGTTCGCTGACGATAGTTCTTATAAATAGCAGTCTGCACGAGGAAACCATCATTTTGGTGCCTCTCGTCCATCTACCTCATGGATGACTTCTTGATTGGACTGCAGCTCGGAGACATTCCGCCGAACACCACTCGACGGGTTCGAATACCCAGATTGAGCATATGTCATGCTGGCAGGACTGTATCCCGCGTATCCGCCAGTCTGCTGCAGTTTCTTCTGATACATCCGTCGCTGGAACCAGAGCGCAAATAGCGTCACAACCAAGCAGGCACCCAGACCCGCTCCAACCCCCGCCCCGACCGCGGTCGTCTTCGAGCTCGAATCCGAGCAGACTTCCGTACCGTTACCGGCTGCAGCTGTTGTGGTGACCGTCGTTGTAGCTATCGTTCCGGTCCCGGTCCCGGTGGCTGTTGATGTTGATGTCGACGATGCCGATGTGCTCGTGTATCCGTAGATTGTGCCGATGGAGACTGTCCCCGCGTTATCGCAGCAGTCTGTCCCGTTGATGCTACAGCACCACTTGTTAGTACCCTTGGCCGGGCAAGGGAGAAGGTGGATTCCGCCCGACGTAGCTATACGCAAATCAATACATTAGAGATCGAACTTTGACCACTAAAAGTATGTCTATCGCACTTACAGCCAGAACAAATCGTCTGACACTGGCTGCTCTTCCCGGCCTGATCGGTACACCCATTCTGATATATCATCCCTGCGAAGCCCTGCATCTGTGCCAGACACAGTCCACTGGTTAAACAAATGTCGTTGGCCATGCTCTTGGGCTTGTTATTTGCGCAGCAGGGGCTATTGTCTTGATCCGGGAAACATGGCTGGTAACTGCTGTCTGCTTTGCTGCCGTCGGAGAAGTAGCACTGTGCGGCGATCGCGGAATGCGTCCATTGTGTTAACAGCAGCACGACGGCAAATGATGCTGATGACGATGAGAAGAGCATTTTGGCGAGTGAGATCCCAGTTCCGAGGTCATGTCAGCAGGAGAAAAATTCCTCAGCCTTACGTGCGGACGAAGGGCGTCGTGGGAATTTATTCAGCCACGATTCATGAACAGGTCTCTGGCACGTGGGCCTGTAGGGGCATAAATCCAACATCTGGGTTAGGAATCATTGGACAAGGGACATGCTAGTGTCGAATTGCAGGAATGAGCTGCTAGGATGAGGGACCATAAGGCAACAGTGGGAACACAAGAACATGGGTTCGGGCTCTGAAAAAGGGCCGATCGTTCAGCTAGCTGACAAGTCCATATCTGCGGCTTACGGAAACGTCATATGCGCCAATCAACAGTTTGATTTGCATGTTGAATATTTCAAATGTGTCGAGGGAGGAGTACAGACCTCAATTGGAGCATTGGACTCAGCTGATAAATTAAAACCAACACAGACGAACGAACTGGTTAGATATGATGCTGATATACTGGAACAAGTGAACGCTTGGGCCTTAACATGACTGGTGTCGAGCTCAGTCGGCAGTGCAAAGCCCAGAACAAGCATAAACCGTGGTCTATTACAAGTCAACCAATCAACATTGGACCTACGGATCCTTGTTTGGGGGCCGAATTGTTCATCGAATCTGCAGCAATGGATAGCGCCGCTTATCTCACTTTCCACGCCTTCGTTCATCAATTCGTCTGTGAGCTATGGCAAACCAACAAAGGATTACAGCACAGATCATCTTCATTAGCTATCTCCCCAATAATAATTACAGGGTACATTCTTGGTGCAATCTAAATGTCCTCAGTGGCAAAGGCATCCACGAGCGGTGACTAGAGGCCTGAAGTTCTTCTGCCAACTAGCTTCAGTAGCTGCGTTTCGTATTCAGACATTGTTCTGGCATATGCATCAAATATGATGGCTCAAGATGAGCAACAGAGACCACTGGGTGTGTTTTCCATGAAGGCAGTTCATAGCCAAACCGGCCCACGCGTCTTTGCCTGGAGGGTCCTTGCTTGACAGGGAAACAGTTTGGACAGATGAGAAAGAGCAATGGCATAGAGCTTATGCTCTTAACGACTTAGTCAACAGATCATGCTTCGTGTCGTAATTCGAAGGTTATATGGCTTAGCTTGAGGTGCCTTGAGCGGATGATCGAGCAGCTCGACCTGAAAGACCTTAATGTGTCCACCGTACTTGAGATTTAATGATATTTCAACCACGTTGGAATGACTATCCCATGGTGAAATAACCACCTGTTGCCTACTTAGCTAGCAGTGTTTCAGAGTAAAAAAGGCAACCGGATTTACCACGTTGTCCCCGAATCGAGGATAAAGAGCAACTCTATGTCTGATGCAGCCCCTATTCTTAAAATAAAAGCACTCTCTTAGTGACATATCAGTGATGGTTGCTAAGTATGAAATGAGCATCACAGGCCTGTGCCACAGTGCACCCTCCCACCCATCAGGTCTACGTGCCTGAAAACAATACTTCCGCTTAGCTGGTGTTATCTGCTGTAACACTCTTGCAGCGCGCTACGAGAACCATCGGTTTAATCAGATCGTGCAGCCGAGCAGCCAACTGTGGCAGCGCCTTCACAACATTGTTACACTCTATCCACCGTGACATTGGTTGCTTAGGCACAGGACTAGGAACAAACAAAGGTAGAATAATAAAAACATACTTCTTTCAAGCAGTACAACCCACACTGGTGGCTTAATAAGCTCATTCTCTTCTTTATCATTATCCTGTTCATCTTCAACATTCTCAGCAGGGAATCTTTGAGTCTGGGACCCTCCTTGGTAATGGCCAGTCTGCTGCAACCTTACCTCCAAGTTTAGTCAGTAGATGTTACCACAGCCAGTAAGGATTGCAGGTGCAAATTAACAATATACAAGTCCGATGCGGACGCTCAGTTCCAGCCTTGAAATCTCCGACAGTTGCTGAGCGACATCTTTAACATATCTGACCTCGATGCCAGTTCCGTTATCAACACTAAAGACCACGTTGGTCTCGGTCTATTCCTCAGACCGTTTGCGAACACACAGAATTTTCCTTTCAGCCAGGATCCTACACTTCATTCCAAGAGTATTAATGACATTGAGGCAGGAACGTCGTACAAAGTGGGTTCTCGCTATGGGTACCGGCTGCGAAGGTTGGGATAACCATAACATCCTCATCGACCGAGTGTACCAAGTTGGTCCGGTTCTGGGCTGGCCATCAGATTGCCAGTGGATGCAGCGGTGTCAGTATTACGAGATACATTTGTCATTCTACGAGTTGCAGTCATTTCAGTAGCAGTGTGAATGCAAGCAACAGCAGTCTCATCCATTTAGAGGGTCTGTTCGGTGTCGGCCGCACCCCAAGTGCCCAGGGGTAAATAGTAGAAGGCTGAAGGAACAAAACTTCAAGCTAGATCAGCGCTAGCGTCGATAATTCGTTCCTGAAGATGATCATGACCAGAACAGTGGAAATATCCTCCAAATGCAGGGAATACAGGCTTTGCTTCCACGGCAAGTTATTAGAAGTTTTAAGAGTGAATATCTGGGACAGTCACTGGATGAGTGACCTGGGTATCTGTGAATATTATTATCTTGAATTGCGATTTTCTGAAGATCCAGGCTTCACAAGTCTCCAAATCAGGCCACTATGCGAGCCAATGGTGGAGTCATTCTGAAGGTCCAGCCATTCGTTATATGGGATGTGCCAAAATCAGAGGCAAGAGTCTGGGGCATATAGACCTAGTAACCACATAGCAGGTGTGGAAAGCGGCTCGTTATAATATTAAAAAGATCATTAGAGTAATACAGTCGACAGAGCTGTATCATGTCCGAGAAATGACCGCATATTTCTTCACCGTCATGCCAAGGTCTCCGCCAAGCACCGTCCACAGGCCAAAAGCATTGCAGCACTTTCATTCCTCGGGAAAATGGGCCACCACTTCCTGGTGGGTTTCCTAAACTTAGATCTTCTTCAAACCAATTTTGGACATGGAGACGAGAATTGCTGAACCGGGCGTCTTCCTCTCGATGTCACCAGTGGCTACGGCACGTGATATTACCAATTGCGGCGGATTTCATCATATTCAACTTCAATATGCCTAGAATTTCTTGGGCTTAGGATATAGCTTCTTGTACAGCTTTTCCAGGAGGAAATATAGAAAAGGACATGGCAGGTAGTTTCCTGCCATACCACGAGCCAAGCAGTAAGTCAGACATGCCCGGTCAGCGCATGTTCTGGACTGATCATGGTATGTAGTCGTCCAGATTCTTATTATAATCTCATTTTTCTTCTTCCTGTCTTTGGCGGAATGGGTTTCTGCAAGAGTCATCCTAGCCGGAATCATCGGGCAGATTGCAGTGGGTATCATATATGGGTTACCTTTAGCGGATATTCTAGAAAAGCACTGGCAGGACACCTTTCGCGTGCTGGGTTATGTCGGTTTGATTTTGGTTATCTTTGAGGGTATGCCTGGAGCTCAATTATATGAAATTGAAACTGACAGTATGTAGGAGGGCTTAGTGCTCGTCTCGATCTTCTCAAGAAGAACTTTATTCTCAGTCTTCTGGGAGCTGCAGTCGGGGTTCTCTTCCCAATTGCTTTCTCCTATTTGTTGCTTTACCTAGGGTTTGGATATGGTAGGCCATCCGATTGCTATAAGAGTATGCCTGGCTAACCATGAGCAGGACCGGTGGAAACCTTCATCGTCGGTGCCGCGTTATCAGCAACTTCTCTTGGTAGTTGTCCGCCTCTCCTTCGGCGTGTAGGCTTCTGACGCTCTACAGGCACCACATTTGCAGTTATCAAATCTGCAGCTAGATCTGTGGACCTTGCACAGACACGAGTGGGCGCCGTGCTCGTGAACGCTGCCGTCATTGACGATGTCGTCGGTCTCGTCCTATTGAGGTAAACACTATTACCCTGAACGGCATTAGCCACACTAATCATCAACAGCATAATAGCCAACCTGGGTAAAATCTCCGGGGGAGGCAACGGCAACCTGGGCTGGATCATCGGCCGGCCCATCGTCGCCTCCGTCGCCATGGCCGTCCTCACCCCATTACTCACAAAATACGTTTTTGCGAGGCTCTTCCGACGGTATATCGAGCATTCTTTTGCGCAGTTTGATCATGTCTCAAACATCATTCTTATGGTGCTGGTCCTCTGCGCGTTCATTACCATCGCGGCATACGCGGGTACCTCTGTCCTTTTTGGCGCATTTCTCGCCGGCACTTTCTTGACCTATATCCCCAGCAAGCATCCATCCGGTCCGTTTGTAGTTATGAGTCGTGAGGAGGGGGAACGCGAAGCGCATAAGAGTCCCACTTTTGTACATACCTTTGAGGTGTACCTGCTGGATGTGCAGTCCTATCTGATGGAGCCACTATTCTTCGCTAGTATCGGATTCGCCATTCCGTTTGTGCAGCTCTGGACGGGGACAAGGATTTGGAGGGGAGTGGTGTTTTCCCTTCTGATGGTCGTTGCGAAGGTAAGGACTTCCCAGCCGTAGACATCAAACCTATTCTGACTGGCTAGTTTGCGGTCGGTATCTGGCTTCCACTGTGGAAATACCTTCCACTTCTGTGGCCTCCCAAACGGAAGGAATTGTCCAAGGAAGGAAATGGGGCACAGGAGCTGCAGAACGACTCGCCGAGAGAGAAAAATGGAAAGTCGCATTCGAACACTACCTGGTTGTCTGGGTTGCTTTTGGGCTCTGCGATGGTAGCGCGCGGTGAGATTGGGCTACTGATCATCGAGATAGGGTTTAATGAGACGTCCTATGTGAGTGAGGAGGCCTTCATTACTGGAGTTTGGGCGATTCTCCTTAACACCATCATTGGGCCGATGGCTGTTGGGCTGCTCGTCAAATTTTACGGGAAGAGGATTGGAGAGGGAGAATGGGGACTGCAAGAGCCAGAGCCACTGCCCGGGCAGGATGCTGAGCATAGGGAGAGTGAGGTATGACCATGTTTGAGCCAAAGGAAGGCAGAGCTGTTGAGATGTACATATTACTTGTCAGCCATATCTTACCACTATCGTATCCGGCGAATTATCGGAAATTAGGATCTACTGAATTCGGGCTGGGCCAATCAGATTACTTGATTCTATTATGGATTTAACTCACCTATTTAAACAGAGTTTACAGAGTTTTTATTTAGTTAATTATAAATAGTCTACTTATTAGCTAAATTACTAGAAATCAGACCTTCTTTTAATCCTAAATCACACCTGTTACTAGTGATTACTATAGAATTATAGTATTTAGGGATTAGTTAATAGTTATAAGCCTAGTATAATTAACTACTACTAGATATCCACGCAAGTAAAATAATACTTATACCCCTAAAGGCACCTATATCACTAGAGTAACAGGTAAAGTTATTTATAATAGCTATCTTAGTGACCTGACTGGTAAATATACCTAATTATTTAATTACTATAGATTCTATGCCTACACAGAGGGTCCTAATTATTCTAGATTAGCTAGATGATTAGTAGGCATGGATTAGATATATCTAAATACTTACAGAGCAGAAATAGGTCTAGAAATATATTAATCTAGATAATAAGATAATAATAATTAAAAGACTAATAGAGCTAATACTACTATAGCTACCTAAGCTTATTAACTTATTAATAATTACTAAGTAATCTAATTAGCTAGATCTATATAAGTAATATAATTATAAGAAGAGGAAGTTTAAATAAGAAGAGAATAATATCTATATTATATAGTAAGTAATCTAATTAATAGTTAGCTAATATTATTAGTATATTATTAAGAAATAGGAGACTATAAGGTAAATAATTATTAAGCTCTAGATAAAGTTAAAGCTAGATAAGATAATATACTAATTAGAATTAAATATTTAATATACTAAGATTAGCCTAAAGAAGTATAATTAAAGTATTAAAAAATAGCTAAATAAATAAGAGAATCTTATTAATAAATATAAAGATATAGAACTAAAAGATCTTACTAGATATACTACTATACTTAAATTTATTAATATAGTAAGAGAGATAGATCTAGTCTATAGAGCTATTTAGTAATAGAAGCTTTAGAAAGACCTAAAGCTTCTAATATATAATAAAATCATAGAGTTCTAATATTAAATTAGTAAATTAGAATTAAGATATAATAGCTAATAGTAATTAAATTATGCCTTTACTACTTTCTAAGGATAATCTAATTAAGTAAACTAATTATAAGTAAACTAATTATAATATCTATAGTAGAACTACCTATATAGAGAGAAATATTATTTTAATAATTACTATTATATCATCCTAGAGAAGTAATCATCTAATTAGAAGCTAGATTTAAAGATAGTTAAACTATTTAAGAGTAAGATAGAAAGTAATAAGTAGTTAAGAGAAGTTATTAAGTAAGTAGTTAAGTAAGTAAAGAAAGTAAACTAATTAGATTAGCTAGTTATATAAATAGTTATAAGTATTATTTAAATATTAACAGAGTAAGGTAAATAGAATAATATCTCTACTAATAAATAGACTAATTAATATATAGTAATTAGAATAAAAAAAGCACTAGATATCTATACCTATCTATTAGGTAGAAGGGAAGTATTTAAACTATAAGATAGCTAAATAGTAGATACTAGGGCTAATATATATATCTATAATAATTAAAGCTAACTATCTAACTTCTATCTAGTTAATAATAAAGCTATTTAATTTAGTAACTTATATACCCTAATTATTAGATATAGAATAGTTAAGATCTATAAGAAGAGCCTAAATAGTAGTATCTATATACTAGAATTATCTTAAGTAGTATATATACTAGATTATTATACTAATATTATCTCTATAGGCCTTACTAATAAGAAAGGCTACTTCTAGAATTAATATCTATAGCTTATTAAAGATAAGGTAGGTAATCTAATTATTTATACCTAGAAGTAATTTAAATTAGATATTATTAAGTATAATCTAATTTCTAAAATAAAAAAAGTAGTATTTATAGTAGCTATTAGTATTAAAAAATTAATAATACCTCTCTAGAATAAGGTAATAACTAAGATATAGTATAAATAGCTAGCTTATACTAGTAATAAAGTAGTATCTTATCTTAAAGATATTACTAAAGATATAGAGGTTATTCTATACCTAGTTATAAACTATAAAATATACCTATTAGTAAAGGTAAAGAGGTAGATATTAAGAAGGCCCCTAGAGAGAGCTACTAAAGTATTTAAATATATATATTTTAATCTTATTCTACTAGAAAGTGTAGATAATAGTAATAAATAAGTTATTTATTTTCTTAATAATATAACTAGCTAGTATACAGCCTACACTACCTATATAAAGTTAGATCTAAGGAAATATATGGATATCTACCTTATATAAATTAAATACTAGTATAAGGTAAAGCTATAATACCTCTATTTAGACTAGGAGTAAATACTTAATATATAATATATTAACTAATATAATACTAAAGGTATTAAGATTAAATACTCTATATACTATATATATAACTAGAATAGTAAAATTAAATTAGTAGGTAAAGCTATTATTATTATAGCTAGATTACTACTACTAGATATAAGATTACTATCTAAGCTATAGAATTACACTATCTAAGTAGCTATTTATATTAATAATTAATACTTATAGTAGAATTATAATTTATAGAAGGAAGTAGAATAATACCTAGATTATATTAATAAGAGAGAAGTTAGCTTAGGACTAGATATATCTATTTAGATTACACTATATAAAAAGCTATATAGAAAGAAACTAAATCTTACTAACCTAAGGGTCTATAGCTACAGGGTATATATATACTATAAGAGTATCCTAAAACTAGATAAAATAGTACTATAAGCCTAGGTAGGCTATCTTATTAGCTATATAGCCTCTAATATCTAGAAGATATAGGATCTAAAGGTAAATACTATTACTAATAAGCAAGATATTAAATTTAATAAAGATATTATATTTAATCTAGATCATCTATTTCATATACTATCTATTTAAATTAAAATATCTTAGGAGCTTATGGTAGTGTAGTAACTACTAGAGATTAATATTAAAGAGATCTAATACTCTAAAGTAGAATATAATAATAATTTAATTCTAAATAAAGATAGTAGCCCCTTAGGGGGTGAGGCTAGAGATAAGGATAAGGCTAGAGATGAGGTTATAGTTAATATTAAAGTTAGATCTTAGGGGGTGAATATCATAGATATAAGTAAGAGTAGTAAGTAAATTAACTAATTAAATAAGATAGTAGAAAATAATAAATATTATCTATTAATACCTAAACTAACTCTATCCCTGAATCTAGTATAATTTACTAAGCTAATCTATATACCTACATAAATCCCTAGAGCATAGAATAATAGCCTATATATAATAATTCTAATTTAAACTAATCAGAGGCCCTAAATACCTAGTAAAAATAATAATAAAGAACTATAAGATCTAATAATAGGTGCTTTACTAATTTACTAATATAATAATTCCCTAAGAAGATAGCTTCTTACTAGCATACTTAATTAAATAAGCCTAGAGCTAGAAGAATAACTAGTAGTATATAAACTACCTTTATAACCTTCTAGAGAGATATATAGAGATTTCTCTATAGATAACATTCTATATTATAAATAGGAGAGGAAGTCTAAGAAAAATATATATACCCTATATATAGAAGAAACAGGCTCTTAATAGGAGGAGAAAGAGAAGAAAATAAAGAATATATACTATCTATTTAGTACTTTCTTATAGGCTATATTTAAATAGCTACCTTAACTAGATAGAAAGTATTAAAGCTAGCTTCTACTACCCCCTAAGAGTTATTAAGATATTAAGAACTATCTACTTAAAGATCTCTTCTACACTATAGCAGATCTTAAATATAATATATTAATAGCCTAAAATATCTAGAAGAAAGTTAGATTTCCTAGTAGAAAGTAGGTATTACTATTAATATAGGTCTTTATATATAAATTTAATAATAATAATTATCTCCTTAAGGTAAAAGGACAAATCTATATATAAGATAATTTATAAATTATAAATAAGAAGGATACTATAGTAATAACCTTAGCTATATAAATATTCAGAATACTAATAGTACTGATAGTAGTATTTAATCTAGATATTTAATAACTAGATATAACTAATACTTTTATTAATAGCCTCCTTAATAAAGAAGTATATACCTAGATAGTAGCTAGATACTTAGAATAAGGTTATATTTAGTAGCTAAATTAAGCCCTCTATAGCCTATATAGGTTACCCTATTTATAGTAGAAAGAGCTAACTAAAACCCTTAAATCTCTTAGATTTTATCTTATTAATAAAGATATATGCCTCTATACTAATAATAAAATAATTATTATAGTATTTATTAATAATATATTATTTCTCTATTAAAGAGAATTAAAATTATATATAGATTAGGTAATTACTAGACTATAAGCTAAATATAATTTCTATAATTTAGGAGATGCCAGCACCTTTCTAAGTATTAAGATATAGTAAGATAGGGCTAATTAAATACTATAGATTAACTAGGCAGGCTCTATTAATAAGATAGTAGACTAGTACTATCTATAAATAAGTAATCTACTATCTACTCTTACTATAAATAAATCTCTTACTAAATTTAAAGGATAGGCTAGCTATAAGGTTATCTATAAGTACTAATAAAAGATAGGCTTATATATATATCCTATAGTAATTACTAGGCTAGATATTATAAAGATAATATCTAATCTATTAGAGCATCTTATTAATCCTTTACTAAAGTATATAGAATTAGTAAATTAAGTAATCTAATATCTTTAAGAAATGCAGAATCTTTTAATAAGATATATTATTAAATACTATAATAGGGAAGTCTATATAGTGGCTAGTAATACTACTTATAGTAACTATCTAGATTAGAAGAGCTTAGAAGGCTATCTTTACCTACTATATAGTAGAGCTATTAATTAGAAGGTAAGGAAGTAGAAGATAGTTACTATATCTATTATTAAGGCTAAATTACTAGCTATATTAGTAGCTATAAAGAATATCTATTAGTAGAAGTAACTATTTATTATAATTAGATTTAATCTAGAGCATTAAATTTCTATCTTATATAATAATCTATAGACTATAGATCTGCTTACTAGTAATAAGCCTAAGGTATATATAAAGCTTAGGTATATTAATATTTATTATTACTAGCTATAGTAAGAGATCTAAGCTAGCTATATTTCTATTTAATAGACTAAGATAAGTAAAATACCTATAGATAGTCTTATAAAGATACTCCTATACTAGAAGCACTATAAATTTATAAGATAGCTTAGCCTTATTAATCTAGATAAAGATTAATTAATTTAATCTAAAATTAATATTAGATAAATAAGATAGATATCCTTAATACTAGTCTTCTATCTTACCTTCCTAATTAGGAAGTATTTAAAAGTTTATTTAATATTAATAATACTAAATTATAAATATTAAAATTAGCTTTATATTACCTACTTATCTAGAGGGGTATATTAGCTATATCTTACTACTATTATATCTAGTAAATTATTAGAAATTAGGATCTACTAAATTTAGGCTGGGCTAATTAGATTACTTAATTCTATTATAGATTTAACTCACCTATTTAAACAGAGTTTGTAGAGTTTTTATTTAGTTAATTATAAATAGTCTACTTATTAGCTAAATTACCAGAAATTAGACCTTCTTTTAATCCTAAATCACACCTGTTACTAGCGATTACCATAGAATTATAGTATTCAGGGATTGGTTAACATTACTCTACCTGGTTGAGTTCCATGACCAGTGCAGGCCTGAGCGTCTCGTATTCACTAATACGGAAGTCAAAGCAGTGAGATCTCGTCTCATCGGTCGAATCGACAGAAAAGTCCGGTTCATCAAAGTCCGTATTTGTAATCTATATGCGTCTTTGATATTCGACAGCACATCATGCTCCTTAGACGTCTGATCAAGCATGTCGGGGATCGGACAACGCTTACCGACGCTGTCGCACTTTCAATGGGCGAATACGAAGTGCCAGCTTAAGCTTATCCACCCGGCGATCGGACATTGCAAAGACCGATATATTCGTAATCTATATCTCTGCCTTGATGAGAGTACTGATATTGATGCAATATAAATAGTTGAACCGACACTCCCTAGCATCATCATCATCTTCTCACTCATCTCACCGAAAAAGTCGTATTCGCATCAGCGCGCTACAAAATGTCCACCCCAACCGTGATCGTCTTCGGCCCAACAGGCAGCGTCGGCTCCGCAGCTGCCCTCAGCGCGCAGAAGCACAGCGCAAAAGTCATCCTCGCCATGCGCGACACCACCAAGTCCATCCCGGGCCTCACTTCTGAGCAAGAAACAGAAACCACCGGCAACTTCGAACGCGTGCAGGCAGACCTCACCTCACCCGAAAGCATCCACACCGCCGTCACAAAGACCGGCGCCAAGCACGCATTCATCTACCTCGCTTTTGGCACGGCGGATGCAATGCGCGCCAGTATCGAGGCGCTCAAGGGCGCAGGCATCGAGACGGTCGTATTTCTAAGCAGTATTAGTGTTAGCCTCCACGGCGATGCCGACGCCGTCCCGCCGAGTGACTTTATTGCGTTTACGCATGCGCAGGTGGAGGTGAATTTGCGGGATGTCTTTGGTGACGACTATGTGGCTGTTCGGCCGGCGTTTTTTGCTAGCAATTCATTGTGGTGGAAGAGTGGGGTTCTGGAAGGAGAGGTCAAGCTGGCGTATCCCGAGGCCAGGTTTGATTATATCGCGCCGGAGGATATTGGGAGTGTTGCTGGGACGTTTCTGGTGAAGGGCTTGCCAGCTGGTGAAGGTGGGAGCAAGAAAAATTCTGTCGACCTTGTTGGACCGGAGGAGATGTCGATAAGGGAGGCGGTTGGTGTGCTTGGCAAAGCTGTTGGCAAGGAAGTCAAGATCACCAAGATCGATGAGCAGGAGGCACTGCAGGATATGATCAAGGTCAATGGGTTGCCGGAGCCTGTAGCGAAGACCATACTTGATCAGCTCCGCAAGCAGGAGGAATCTGGTGGCTTCTTCGGTCTACCGGAGGAGGCATCGGGACATGTTCAAAAGTATACGGGGAGACCGTCATTGCGCTTCCATGAGTGGGTGGATCTGAACAAGGAAAAGTTCCTTGCTTGATCGAGAGTGAGCTGTATTCAGTTGTAATCCTGTTATTCTAGTTACCATAATGCCATATGCACATGATTGACAGTTGATCAAGGAGACATTGGTCTATGACTCGAATGGAAGACATGTAGTTGGCTGACATTTCAAAATCTCAACTAATGCAATGCAGTGTACCCTTAAGAAGCATGTGTCTTGTAGGGCACTCGCCACACGTGGTGCCATGCGCATGCAGCGGCTACGAACAATATTCTTTCCTTCAGGGGCATGTAATCGGCGCCATATCCAGCCTCACTAAAGCTGAAAATCTTCTTGCTTTCGAATTATTGCCAAGTTTGTCTAGAACTGGCTAGTCTAGCATTCTATTTTCTTTGCATCCAGAGCATGTCGCTGAGCCCTGGATAGCCGGGTAGCCGAATCAGACACCTCTTCCATGTTTTTCTACGTTTGGAGCAGGAAGAATCTCCTTGTGGCCGAGTAAACATTGAATATCGTAACGATTTCAAAGCAACACCTCCACCATGCACCCGTACGATTTGAGCAGTATCCCACGTGCTGCCTCGTATGTTCAACCGGGGCGGGACGCCATGGCTGCCTGTGGAAGTGTACCATCTTAGCCACCGACGTGGACGAGTAGCATGCAGGATCGGGCTGGTGTGATATGAGAATGAACGCAACAGACTTCGAAACAGTCCGCCAAGTCACGCGCCGAGATACCCAAAGTGGCGACATGGACATCGCGTGGAGACTGCCCAACTTTACCAACTGTCTTGGCTTTGAATGATAATCCAGCAGCTCAGGAACGTGCTGAGGAATGCAATGTGACTTGCTGATAGCTTCGTGGTTGTGGTCCGCCGAGAGCTCGGCGGACCTTGGCGCCAAGTCCGCTCTCCCGCATGGAAAAACTCACTCGGGAAATTCAAAGCAACACGCCAATGGGAATGTGTTGGGGTCTCACGTTCAGTCTGTAATGGGTTAGGTAGCTTTGTCTCAGAAGTATCCCGAAGCACACGAGCTGCCTTGGCGAGCACCGCATAGATCCCTGCTTTCTGCCGAGCTCGATATATAGCACCCCTCACGTCTCGTGCGTCTGTACTTCCCGATCATCCCTCAATTTCCTTCTCACTCTCTACCAAGGCTGCTGTTGCAGCTTTACTTCAAGATGATCCCCGCCGCAACCGCAAAGTACGACTGGATCCTCGCCCTCACCTCCATCACCTTCGTCTTCAGTGCCTTTGGTAACGGAGCCAACGATGTGGCCAACTCATACGCCACGTCTGTCGCTGCTCGCACGCTGAGCATGTGGCAGGTCGGTATCCTTGCCGCGTGTACCGAGTTCATCGGTGCTGTTGCCCTAGGAGCCCGCGTGACCTCTACCATCAAGTCCGGCATCATCAGTATCGACCGGTTTGAGAACCAGCCAGGCCCTTTGATGCTGGCAATGGGCTGCGCTGAAATGGGCAATGCTGCCTGGCTGATGCTGGCGACCGGTATGGGCTGGCCTGTCTCTACCACCCAAACGATTGTAGGTGCTCTGGTCGGTGTCGGCTTTGCCGCTCAGGCACCCATCCACTGGGAATGGACCAAGGGCAGTGTCTCCCAGATTGCCGCCTCGTGGGGTATTGCCCCAGCCATTGCAGCTGGCTTCTCGGCCCTCATCTTCGGCATCCTCAAATACAGCGTCCTCGAGCGCAAGGATCCCTTCAAGTGGGCCATGCGTCTCATACCCGTCTACCTCGCCACGACAGGCGCCATCCTTGCCCTCTTCATCGTCGTCGAAGCCCCCACCGCCCCCTCCCTCGAGGAATTCGGCGCCGGCAAAGCCGTCGGCATCATCCTGGGCGTCTTCTTCGGCTGCCTCCTCATCGGCGTCGTCTTCTTCCTCCCCTACTTCCACCGCCGCCTCGTCAAGCAGGACGCCCGCGTCCGCTTCTACCACCTCCCCCTCGGCCCCTGGCTTCTAAAGGATACCTGCCCGCTCTACTTCCCCGGCAAAGGCGACAAATTCGTAACCAACTACTACGAAGACACCTACGGCGAAGTCCTCGCCGGCACGAAATCCCACGCCCACACCACCGAAAAGCAATCGCAACAATCCCAACCCACCGACGCCAAACTCCTCGAGTCCACGCAAGACGTCGAACGCACCGCCGCCTCCGCACAATCCACCCCCGAACTCAAACCCCGCAAGAAACACCTCGGTCCCCACGAACGCTTCCTCCACCCCGTCGCCGACCTCCCCTGGACACACCCCCGGAAATGGCTCGGGTGGACCAAGTTCTGCCTCCTGCAGGGCGTCACCCGCGACGTCGTCACGCACGACTCCGCCCAGCTGCGCGACATCCACTCGCGCGCGCGCCGCTACGACGACCGCGTCGAGCATCTCTGGACATACTGCCAGGTTGTCTCGGCCATGATGATGTCGATTGCGCATGGGAGCAACGATGTAGCGAATGCGGTGGGGCCCTGGGCGGCTGTGTATGCGACGTACCTTGCAGGCGAGGTAGATACCGAGGCGCCGACGCCGGTGTGGTTCCTTGTGATTGCGGGGTTGCTGCTGGGTCTTGGGTTCTGGTTCTACGGGTATAATATTGTGCGGGCGCTGGGTAACAAGATCACGCAGATGTCGCCGACCAGAGGGTTTGCGACGGAGCTGGGCGCGGCGATTACGGTGTTGTTGGCGTCCAGGCTGGGATTGCCCGTGTCGACGACACAGTGTTTGACTGGTGCGGCTACTGGTGTGGCGCTGATGAATTATGATCTGGGAGCGGTGAATTGGAGGCAGTTGGGCTTTATTTTCAGTGGGTGGGTGTTGACGTTGCCTTCTGCTGGGTTGATTGGAGGCTTGTTGTGTTTGATGGCGTTGAATACGCCGCATTTTTAGGGGTGTGTGATGGCAGTCATAGATTGTATATAATTGTCTCTCGTTCTAGTTCTATATACCCTTGTAATCAATTAAAAGTTCTCTAGACTCCATTAACCTGTTGTCGCCTCACGCCCGCTCAAGAGAATGGAGCTTCCCGTATTGGCTGCTCCCGTCACCAGCCGGCTCATGCTCTAGCTCCTGGTCACCAGTACGAGTCACACCCTTAGTAGCAGGAATCATGAAGCCCGTCCCGATGTATATGCACACGACAATGTACTCCATCAGCGCCGTCATGACCACAAAAGCTCCAATGTCTCCACTCAGGTTACTCCATCTCTTATCATCAGGATGATAGATCGACAGGAAAAGCCATGCGATCCGCACAACGATAAACGGAACAGCCAGACCCATACCCTTGAGAACCTACTCAACATTAGCATCCCCACTGCGGTATCACAGAATGGATACTAACCGTTTGACTTGCGCGAGACAAACTAGCATACTGTCTCCAGAAATGCCCCTGGATAAGCACCAAGCCAGCCATGAAGACTGCAACAACGATATACCCCGCCTTGGTGAGCGTACGACCCGTCTTCACCGAGTCCGCGTCCGTGTAATTCCCAGCCAAGGAGCCGCCAGCGATGATCAATGCAATTCCGGCAATGAACAAGAATCGAGAGACTCCCATGGGCATTTGAAGGCCCTTGTTGTTGTTTTTGCACTCGTAAACGATCCTAAATGGAGTTAGATCATGCCTACTATGCCTGCCTGTCTGGAAGTGCACATACATTATCCGTAGAAGACCGATAGTCGCTGCAATCAAAGGCAGCAGTCCGGCGTTGAGGAGGATGAGGGCGGCGATATACAGGCCGACGCTTGTTGGGCTGTTCTCGTAGAGTATGGTGACAATACCGCAGGCGACTCGGACTATCGATCACCGTCAGCTCACTGGACATGTAGTAGCTGGGGGGAAGGTACTTACTCAAGCAGAAAACCTGGAGGATAATCCAGGCCTGTCGGGGCCGGCCATGGCGGTGGAATAGAAGCACCGCGGCGGCTACTATAGCAGGTACATAAAAGACAATCTGCGCAATGGCGACCTTGGAGTGATCTGTGAGCATTGTGTATGAGGATATCGCTAAAATCAGAGTAGACAAAAACGATGGTGAATTGCAACGCATATTCGGGGGAGAACACTCTACCTTTATAGCTGGCGGTTCCCACAGACCTCCGTCAGCCACAGTAGGCAGCCCATTTCCTCTTCAACCCAAATCTGCTTCAATATCCAATCGCCAGCGCCTTCTCGCACACAGCTGAGACCAAGTCACGTGGCTCGCAGGTTTTGACCCAAACAGGCTTAGCGCGGTGGATGCACCTTTTGCCTCAAAAAGCTTAAGGGCTGACAAGATTCTTTTCTCGCTGCTGTGTCCAGCGGTGACTCCGCCCCTGAGGCTGTGCCGCTCAATACTCCGTACAGTGGTCCCTTAGTTGGCTTGCAGATTCTCGAAGTTGGGCTTCATTTGTGGTCCCCTCAGATGTATGTCCACATTCGCAGCCCCTGACGCATTTTCTGCGATGCGTTCATCAACCAGGCCAACTCTGCTTCGTCATTGTGCCGATACCGAATAGCCCATACTGTGATGATTACGGGTACTGACGCGGCCAGGATCCCCAGAAGTGACGTGTCTTCCTGCAGGCAGTACTCCAGGGACTGGCAGACGTTGCGTGCCATTCTCAAGTAGTTTTGTCCATCGTGCAGAGGTGAGGAATTTCTTTCACTTAAGATTTCTTCGTCATTGTTCGGACTGGGGCCGTGTTTCTCACTGGTTACTTCAACGATGGGGACAGTGCTGCCATGCACCCCCTGTATCTTAATGATGTCGTGCAGGTTGCTCAGCGTAGCCCACAGCATAGCCCTCGAGGCCCAATACAGCATCAACAACGTTGCAGTCTTGAGATCGGGAAATTCGTATATCACAGGAAACAAGCCTTGGCCCTGGACACTGTCCTTAAACGACGGCGAGAGAACAGGCCAGTACAATGGACCCTCTGCCTGAAGCCGAAGGTCCTCGTAGATGTCTTGTAAAGTCTGATCGATCCTCAGACATTCCTCCACAAGTCCGTATGTTGAATCCAGAATCTCCTTCCGGTGGAGAGACGACAAGCGGTCATATCGCTGGAGAATGGACGGCATGCGTGCAAGACAATCCGCAATGCGGTCGGCCATTCGTTTCGGTCGCGAGGCCCACGGATCCCGGCACCAGGCAGGATCGCAAATGAAATTCGGCACGCGGTGGCCAATTGCGTGAAGGATCTTACAGTGTCAGTAATAGCTCTCTCGCAACGGCATAATACGTACCCCCTGTAATCTCACGCCCACGAAAAGATCATGCCCGATCCCATCCGTATGGGCATCCATCCCACGCGCCTTGACCAGTGACAGGTATCCTTTGCAGTGGCTCTGATACGCATCAGCCCCGTTATCCGGACACTCCAAGAGCTCATACAAGCTCAGCACCAAGCACGCCGCCAGCGTCTCATCCTCGCGTATCAGAGAGCCACTCCAGAGCGCTTTCTGCATTTCGCGAAGGGCCCTCGTGTACGCCCTTAGACTCTGATGAACAAGTCCGCTGTCGTTGAATCTGCGACCGATGGTCGCCGAGGAAATCGCCAAGGTCGAGAATTCCAGCGCCTTGGATCTGGTGGGAATGTCGGGGAGGAGAAAGAGCCACGGTCTGTACCAGCTGCGTGTGCGGAACCGCGGATGAGGAAGACAGCGCCCGATGAAGGCGTCCAGGAGTTGCTGGCGAATATTGCAGCTCATGATGATCTCATGTCCAGGACCTTGGTCGAAGTGGTTTGGATTGATCTTTGCGACATCCTGGCGGGTTGTGCGGGCAGATCCTTTGGCGTCGGGTTGAACCAAGACGAACACCTTGTCGCGCTGGTAGCCTGTGCATTGGCGGTTGGATTTGAGGCATTGGCTGCAGCGGGGTCTTTCTTGTCCGCACTGAGTCTGTCAATCCCCGTGTACACTTATCTGGTGGCTGTCAACTTACCGCGATTTTACGTGCTCGACAGGTTCCGCAACCTTGAGACTTTCCTCGTACGCCGCCCATTATTGGACTCGTTGAGACATGGATATTAAGATGAAATTAGGTTGGTTGTGAGAGGGATCAGGAGCTGAGGAAGCAAAGAACAAACAAGCAGCGCTTATCTCCGGGTGGAGTGTGAGGACCCACCAGTCAATCACAACACAGCCACCTGCCAGCTTGGAAACTTGCATCACTCAAGAACGTCAGGTCTTGTCGGTACTTGGTCAACAGCAATAATGAAAATTCTAAGGGTTCTCTGTATGTATTGGTTGATTGCTATCCCATATCGCATTGTTTGGAGATGAAAGATGGTCAACTGGGTTCCTTAACCAGCCCGCCACTAGCCGACTGGGATATATATACTCGCATTGCCAAATCACATCCTATCATATGTACTCAATAACATGGATTCCAGACAGTTCGGATAATCTCGACGGGGATGGCTTTCAGGTTGCCCAAGCGAGGGCGCAGGAGAGCATGCCAGAGAAAGCAAGATCTCACTCTCTGGGAACTGGAGAAGCTTCAGCAGGAGTACAACTCGAAGCGGGAGCAAGTGGAAGCGTGTCAAAACTGGGCGTATGAGTCTGCTGATACTGACCCCGACCGTGCGCGATATCACCAGATCAGCCTCCAGCAGGCAAAGAGGGAGACAGCCATCTATCAAAAGGCATACGAAGCGGCCCTAGCAGACGCAGAACGACTTTGTCCAGGGACGACCTTTCAATCTGCGACCGGAAATGCCTCGCTCGGCAGAGTGGATACAGTCACTAGTATTCGGGATAAAAAAAAGCCAGTATGGGCATGATGGAGCGCGAACTTGAAGCCCTCAGAGATTGGGCCCTACAATTACCAGACGAGGCTGTACAGGCCAAAAAAGCCGCGAACGGGCAATCAAATTCGGAAAGGAAATGATACAGCGGGATGAAGCGTCAGCCGAGCATGGCAATCAAGATTGATGAAGTTGGATAAACATATCTATACCTCCTTCGTAGGTTAGCTGCAGTTTGTACTTACTACATGAGACCATCTGCCGTTGCCACAGCGATATCTCATTCTCACCCATGCAGGTGCGGGGCTGAGCATACACAACTCCCCTCTTCTGCCTCTCAATTCAATATTCTGCCCTTTCATCCACCGTCATAATGGCAAACCTTTATCTTCTAGCGATAGCATTTTCTCTGCTTGCGGTTGCCGTCGAAACACCACATCGCCGAACATACTTCTATGTCGGAGGCAACTACACCCTCAACAATGATGGAGAACACATCTTCACCAACCAGATGTACGTCGAACGACTTACTCCTGTCGACGGCCCACTTAAACAGTATCCGATTGTATTTATCCATGGAGCCGACCAAACAGCAACGGTACGACTGCTCCTTGTCTGAACGACTCTCATAACTAACACGACCAGAACTGGCTGAACAAACCCGACGGAGACGAAGGATGGGCGTCTTACTTTCTCTCGCAAGGCTATGAATGCTATTTGCTCGATCACACCTCCCGCGGCAGGAGTCCATGGGATTCCCGGAATGGACAGCTGAGGAAATACAGCGCCGAGCATCTGCAAAAGTACTTTACTGACACGGCAAAATACAACCTCTGGCCACAGGCGAGCCTTCACACCCAATGGCCCGGAACCGGTGTTATGGGCGATCCCATTTTTGATTCGTACTATGCGTCGACGGTTCCTTCGCTTGCAGAAAACGCTGTTCAAGAGGCCTCCATGCAGCCTGCTGGCGCTGCATTGTTAGATGCCATCGGCAAGCCGGTGATACTTGTCGCTCACTCCCAGGGAGGGGCTATGGCGTGGGTTATGGCAGATAGGAAACCGGATCTGGTGCATTCCATCGTATCAATTGAACCGTCCGGGCCCCCATTCCAAAATGCAGTTTTTGGGAGTGGACCAGCCCGTCCGTACGGATTGACTGATATACCAATCACTTATTCGCCGCCAGTGTCTGATCCAGAAGCGGACTTTGTTAAACAGACGATCGCATCCAACTCCAGTGCAACATCGGACTGTGTGATCCAGGCTGACGACCCTCCACCCCGACAGCTCGCCAACCTGTCCAAAATTCGGACCTTGGTTGTTACAGCCGAAGCATCGTACCATGCCACACACGACTGGTGCACTACTCGATTCCTCAAACAAGCTGGAGTTCCAACAAAGCACCTGCAGCTACGGGAGGTCGGCATCCATGGCAACGGACATATGATGCTCCTGGAGAAGAACAGCGACCAAGTGGTCAGAGCGATACACAATTGGATCGAGGATCCGACATCTTCATGATATAGCTTCTATGCAGTCTACCAGTCAATGCACATCCTTAACAATCAACTCCGGCCGATCCACCCTCCGTGCCCACTCCATCCAACTCCCATCGTAGATCCGCCTTGCATTCTTGAAACCCGCCTCACCCAGCGCCAGATCCAGCGCTGCAGCCGTCACCCCCGAATTGCACGTCAACACCAACGGGACCCGCCCATCAACCCCCGCCCTCTCCAGCACCTCAGCCAGCTTCTCCACCGGCAAAAACGTACTCGACCCTTCCTCCAGCATCGCCGCCAACGGCACATTAACCGCCCGCGGCATATGCCCCGAACTCAACCCGGCGACCGCCTCGTCTTCCTCCCCGCTAAACCGCCCCGTAATCCGCGAATCCACAATCTGGAATCCCTCCTCACGACCCAAAACCAACTCCCTCAACTCCTCAAAGGCAATCACCCGGTCGCTGTCCGGCGGAGAAACAGGATACTCGTCCACAGACGGGAGAGGACGCATCTCACCGGTGGCAACGGGGTAGCCTTGCCGCACATACACCCGGAAATTATTCAAGACGTGCACGGCCTCGTGGCCGAAGAAGCGAAACATCCACGCCACGCGCGGCGAGCTGTAGATCCCCACGTCTACGGCGTCGTAGATGACCAGCACGTCGTCCTTGGTGATGCCGAGGGCTGCTACGCAGGACGCGAAGCGTGCGGCGGTGGGGAGCATCTGGGGGTATGGCGAGGTGGTATCTCTGATGAGATCCATGTCGAAGAAGCTGTGCTCGTTAGTATGCTGGTGCTGGGTGGTTGAGGTGGGACATACACGGAGTTGGGGATATGCTGGGCATGATAGGCGGGGATGTGTACTGTGCGCCGGCCGGCGGCTACGGGGACGATCCGTCGGGTGTTTGTGGGTGAGTTCACGGCGGCGTGGAATTCGGCCGGCGAGACCAGCATACTTGAGAATGGGCTTGCCATTGTGCTTTGATGTTGTTCGGCATAAGTTTGAGGGTTCTGGACTAGTCACTAGAGTACGTGATTTATATTTATTGCAAAGGTGGGGATAACGAGGATCCACTATCAATCACGCAATTTGCTCTAATTTAGTTGGGAATAGTTTATTCCTAACATAACCTAATTAAGCCTAAAGTCATTATAATCATCTTCTATCGCTAATAATTGTCCAAGGCTTAAGCACAGTAGAAATTGACATAGCAGGCCGGCTTGCCGTCCACGAGATCACACTGATCAATCATAGGGAAGAAATCCTTGCTGGGACAATCAGCGACACAGGGTTCATCGTCTAGTAATGTTAGCTGCGAGCTAATAACGGAGAAAGGAAAAATTACATTGAGCGAAAGCAACCGCCGCCAGCGCAAAAATGGTAACAAGGGGACTGAAATGCATCTTGATCTGTGTAAGGTCAGTTTACTGATGGACACCTCCATCCAATTTCAACGCGTTTACACCTTCGAAGCTATCCAAATCAACCAAAATAGAATATTATTTCATTAGATCTGGCTAGTATTGCGTGTAGGGCATCTAACTCTTGTATGCCCTATGATATAGTAATCTAAGCAGCTTGGTGGCGCGTGTTTTAGTTCTAAAGGTGTATAAATGAATTGTTTTTATGCAAGTCCTGTCTGATTAGGCCTCAAAATGGTCTGACTTAGGTTCAATATATTAACATCTGTTCAGATCAGTTCTAGGATAAGAAAAAGGCTCAGAGGCACATTGAATACGGTGTCAAATTCACTGTTTTTGGGAAGATATACTCAGCTTTAGCTAAAGTGAGCTCCTCAGTCCATGTTCATACACCTCTTGATACAGTTGTTTGCAAAAATGGTGCCCGGGTCCTATACTTCTAGCATCTTTTCGAACCCTAAGCCTGCATCAAGGAATGCTTTGGAACAACATTCTTCCTGTTACATTACCATCATGTATTGACATGCAGATAGAATGATGTCGTTCGTATGGCTTCGTATGAGATGAACTGCCTCCATTGCAACGACCCGCGCTGCCTGGCTCATCAGGCAATCCTCCACACACACCTTCCTGTTCCTATCCCGCCATGTGGCATTCTGGTGCTTATCACAGCTATGGAGGAGCTAAGTGGCGTAACACAGATTAACTTGCTTGTCATCCTTATGAGTTTGTCAGATTGGTTTCCCCGGATACCATGTAGTCTCCCTACGTGAAAGCTGACATACAACAGTTATATAATTAGACTCTCACTCTTCGGCCGCATCTTTTGCGAGGAGAGGACGCCGAACACTTCTAAGAACTTATAGCATTATGCTATTGTTTTCTGGATCATGGTTCTTTGTGGGATCCGATTATCAGCTCTCTCTGCGCATAATACAGATTCTTTCCGAACTGTTGGAAAGAGATTAGAATACATAAGGGTGGGGAGTATGTTTGAATCGTCATTCGTTATTTCTGCCTTCTGCTCTTTGGTGCCTGATCCAACTTTCCAGTCATGCAAGCAAGAATCGCATAATCATCCCTTAATGTGTTTGATCTAAGGAATATGTGATTATTGCAACTCCCATAAAAATAAAAAGTGGCAAGTATATGCAGCCCTTACTACTGCTGCTCATGCGAAAGTATTCCTATCAGGAATACCAGGACTCCAATCATTAGTAGTACAATATCTTGATTCTCTTGCCAGAATTGGTACAAAGGACTCTGCTAACCAATAAACCAATTGACATCAAATTATGGGAATACTATGAGATGGACAATCGTCTGAGGATTAGGTGCCTTTCTGGAGATTTTTTATTGGATATGGACCAATGCTACATCAATCTTTCAATAATAGATTAGACGACGACGACTCAGATGTGAGGTGGGCAGCTGTTGAGGCCTTAGGCACACAATCTCCCTGGCCACCCGAGATCCTGCAGGTGATCATGTGCTGATTAGACAACAGAGACTGGACAATGGCGAAAATAGAAGCTCTTTTATGAGGGACACAGCTCGGCGGGTGTAGAAAAAGGGTCTGTGGGTGTTGGTGGTACCTCACCATGACTCCAACACCCGTTCAACCTCAGCAGGTGTTGGTTTTGTTTTGTCATAAATTACTACCACACTAATTTTCAACACCTAATAAGTTTTTCATATATACAGTATAAGCTTAACATAGAGCTAATGGGAATTAATTTTCTCCAATCACCAAGCTAGAATTCAACTTCGACGTTTATCTAGCCTCAAATTGAATATTAATATACCTCTTCAATAAAATTTACAAAGCAACTAAGTTAATTACTTAGCTCAGTAATATCACAGTTAGACATTTTGACTAGTTAAAGCCTCAATACCTATAGGGATTCACTATACCTGTTAAGAAAAAAAACTTTAATAAGGGGAAGTTCAGGTACTCTGTAGAATGGGATAATAAAAACCCATAATATTCTATGAATACTCAATATAGACAGGTGTGGAACACCCATGTACTCCGTAATTAATTCATGTTCAACACCCGTTGGCCTTTTTTTTGCCGACACCCGCCGACCCAATTCCGACACCCGCCGAGCTGCGAGCCCTCTTTTATGGAAACATAATTTCCTTTCTCCTTTCTTCTGTTAACATGCTGATGCTGCCTCAGGCTTATACAAAATTTAGGCTCAAAGAAGTATCCATAAGACCTTTGTCTGCTATGTATGTGATGGGATGGGAATATATATTTTAAGACATCAGATGGGTGAAAGTCAATGCCTTTATCTACAAAAAAACTCCAGCGGCCCAGCTGCTCAAGCATACATTATAGGTTGCCACCATCAACAGCCCAATATTACATTTGGTTTACAGAGGTGGGTCTCTGTTTAGTGGATTGAGAAATTGATCAAATTCCATTCTATTTATTTTTAATTATCTTCAGGAAAGAAGGGTCTGGGAGAGCAGCTAAATCTATTCTAAATATCTATGCACCATTACATAAATTATTCCTAGATTGATGACATTTGCATCACACCTTCTTGATTGCAGGCCAGAGTTCCAGAAACGTCCTTCGGCGCTCTGCTCTCTTCTACCCACAGTATCAATGCAGGGTTGTCAGCGTAAACTTGCCAAGGACATTTGATGAAGGCTTTCAGCTCAGCAAAGAGCTCTTCAATGAGATTTAAGTCTGGTGAGTACGGAGGTAAATATAAAAGCAAAGACCCCTGCTTGTGAACACATTCGCTCAATCCTCTTTGAACGGTGGAAAGAGGCGTTATCCATGACAAGAACAGATTTCGGCTCCGGGCATTTCCCACAACGATGAAGCAGCTCTGCGACAAATTTCAAAGACAGAGGCATCGGTCGAAAGCTTAAAAGACCTTGGAAAAGACGACCCCATCTTGAGCATAGACTGGGAGAATCTGGTATCGCTGATCACGATGGAATTTAGCGACTTGCGCGGGTGCTATCCCATGAGGAGACCAGCCAGTTCATCTGCAGCCTATCCTTATGTCACACCCAGATTCATCCACATAGACAACATGATATTCGCAAAAGTCAGAAGAGATGAAATAGAATTATGCATCCCACAGATCAGCGTTGCGCTCTATTGCCTCTTGCTTTGATACCTTCTTTGACAAGTCAGTCGAGTATGCAGATAGAAAGGAAGAAGACTGGAAGACAGTTGTATTTTTTTTCAAGCTACTAACCTAGAAAAGCCAACAGATCAACGATGAAATGACTTTGGAGTCTTGCAGCATGTCGCTGTAGAATTCTTTTGTAGTGGATGTAACATTTACAAAAAAAAAGAACGACTGGAAGATTAAGCGTCGCTGTGCTCAACACGAAACTCATCGGTCCGGACAACCATCTGCTCGATTTTATAGGGTCGGGGATTTTGGGTAAGTTCGACATCCCCTCGAGAATAAGTATACAGACCGGTCTCGCTCTCTGTCAGTGCCCCGAAGTTTCGACTGGTGTTACTCCTGGAATAGGTCTGGGTGCGCGGAACTCTGGCAAGCACATCCGCGAAGAGCGGTTTGAGAGACGGGAGAGAGGCACAGATAACACCAGTGTCGGCCTCAATGCAAGACCAGACGGCAGACGGCTCGTTGTCCCCTGTTCATGTCATTAGAATGCATTTTTGGGGATGCCAACGAGAGACAAGTTTCAAGACATACAAGAAGGGTCATTGCTGGACATGGCTTTCTTCAAGGAGGCCAGCCGGATAAGACCGGTAAGACAGACGAAGCCACCGACGGCAAAAATCGCAACAAGGGCAATGCGCTCTTTGGCCGATCGCTTAACCGTCCAGAACAATGGCATGGGCATGATGTAGATGCAGAAATCCGCGAGGATGTTGAGGCCAGCGTGGCAGTAGAAAAAGGTAGTGACATTAATACATGTGCCTTTGATCCCCTTATCCCAGGCCAATGCAATCGGCTGGCATTGAAACACATCGACGAACACGTATATGACGGTGAGAAGGGAGATGGCGACCAAGAGCACGTAGGAAAGCTTCCGCAAAAAGTTGAAACTCGAGGTAGTGAAGATGCGCAGATAGAAGATCAAGAGGGAAATTTTGGTCACCCCGACAATGACATAATAGGCGATTTCAGCGGCATAGAAAAGCTATTATTATCGAGAAGCTGGTCAGTCAACAGTCGTGAACAGAGAGCCAAGGGATCATCTGACTTTGAGAGAGCCGGCAAAATTGGCTGGGTTGGCGAGGTCGGTAATATGATATCCCAATCCAAACTGGGTCTCTAGTACAACATCCATCAGTTGGGAGTCGCATTTTATTCACTGGGCTTACTTACGGAGGCAGATATCGATTCCATAGAAAATTACGGGTCCCTGAGTAAGAGGGCATTAGATCAATCAACACAATCAAATGGCAGATAACGTACAAGTGAACAAAGGATAATGTAGTCATCTGATTTGAGCTGTTTGACGTATTTCAGGCGTGTAAAGATCCTCAGAGCGACGATGAAAACGGTGGTGCAAGTGAAAGCGATACTGATACCGAAAATCTCCCCAACTCTCGACTCGACGGTCTTTCCGGGTACTAGAGCAGGTTGCTGCATCTCTGGATTCTCACTGACACGACAGACATGGTGGTATAGGCAGGAGGCATACTTTTAACACCTCCAGTGCTCCAGAGATAGGGGCTGAATAGTAATTTAATCGACAGACCTGGACCAAAGCCGTCCGTCGTGGATGGTTTCCATCTATACAGAGAAATGCCAAGCATATTGTCGGGGGAAAACGGTTACGGCTCGACCAGACCCCCTGGTATCTAGACTAGTACAGTACAACAGTGTTGAAATTGATAGTGCTAGTCCAATTCGCCAATCACTAGTAATTTATATGGCCAATTGAAAATCAATGAAGGTCTGATTCTTCTACACGAATGACTATCTAGCTCCTATTTATGCCTTCGATTAGGAGCCGGATTTCGGCTAATCGAACGAGCGAATATCGCCGAATATTATCCCCAAGTATGGCGGTGCGGAGTAGATCAAATCACTTCTAGATTGGGCAAGCAGTCATATTTCTTACTCTAAATAAACAGTGTGTTTTGAGTCTTTTGACAGTGGGTTCCGGACCCACCTTCCTGGTATGTTTTATACTAGTATTACAATCCTCCACTTTCCGTCTCACCCGCGGGCGGGTCCCCGTTTCTAATCTCCAATCCTTGCTGCTGATCAGACATGTAAAGTGATGCTGGGCCTTGATGATGATGCTAAGCCAGTCGATTGCCCCTCGTTTACCCCAATTCTTCACTAACCTTTGGGAGTGGAACGACTAACATTGTGAACTGGCACGTGGCTGCAGGGTTTATAATGACAATTTAGCGGTCTGAAGAGTATCTAGCTAATCCACTCTAGTATATAAAGACCCAGAACGAGGTTCCCCTAATAATCTAATTTCTCTCATCCTTTCATTTTTCGCCCCAACCTACTCCGTATTATCTGTCATATTTTACCTAGCATCATGACCAAAGTCCGTGTGGGAGCTGTCCAGGCCGAACCCGCCTGGAATGACCTCCAAGGGGGTGTCGCCAAGACAATCAAACTCATCAAGGAGGCCGGCGAGAAAGGAATTAATGTTCTCGGCTTCCCTGAGGTTTGGATTCCGGGATATTTATGGTATGTGTATTGCCGTGGATTCATCTACATACATGGCAAAATTTGACTCACTCAAGCACCCTTTCATCTAGGTCAATGTGGACGAACAGCCCAATCGACAATGTCCAACTCTTCCATGAATACATGGCCAATTCCCTCGCCCGTAACTCGCCCGAGATGGACGCCATCAGAGCCGCCGTCAAAGAAGCCGGAATCTTCATTGTCCTCGGCTACAGCGAGCGCGATGCGGGCAGCATCTACATGGCCCAGTCGTTCATCTCCCCGGAAGGCGAGATCGTGCATCACCGCCGCAAGCTCAAGCCCACGCATGTGGAGCGGTGCATCTGGGGCGAGTCACAGGCCGACTCGCTGAAGACGGTCGTCGACAGCCCCTTCGGCAAGATCGGCGCCTTGAACTGCTGGGAACATCTTCAGCCCCTGTTGCGGTACTATGAGTACGAACAGGGTGTGCAGATCCACGTCGCGTCTTGGCCGCCCATGTTCCCCATGGTCAAGAGTGTGCCATGGGGATTCAGTGCCACCGGCGCCGGTTGTCAGTTGATGAGTCAGTTCATGGCTATTGAGGGACAGACCTTCGTGCTTGCTTGTACCCAGATTCTCACAAAGGAAAATCTAGCCAAGCAGAATCTGGTAGAGGAGGGGATCATTCAGGTGGTACGTACGTCATATCCAATTTCTTATATCTGAGCTAATAATAATGTAGCCCGGCGGTGGTTTCGCAATGATCTTCGGACCCGACGGCACTCCGCTGGTGGAAGCGCCCCCTCCCGGCGTGGAGTGTATCCTCCAGGCGGATATCGACTTGCAACACATTGATTATGCCAAGGCGATGGCTGATCCAGTAGGTCATTACTCACGACCGGATCTGCTTCAATTGAAGGTCAACAAAACCGCTGCCAAGTGCGTTGTTGACATGGAGTAAACTTGACAAATATGTATATAGCTGTAGTCGAGTCATTAGTGTAGCGGGCAGGGCCCGCTGAGTGCTCGAGCTTACTAAGCACTCGCTGTCTGCCTGAGGCATCGACGATCTTTGGCTCTGGCTGAAATGCTGGGGCCGGCCGCCAGCCACGTGACACCTGCGAAGTCATATCCGAACTGGACACCAGCTACTAATCACATGACCCACACACTAACTGTGCACCCCTTTATGTTTAGCCACTGTGGCCCTAGCTAAATTCCTTCCTTAGTAATTTCTTACCATCCAAACCTAGGTCATAGGTTTCTAAGGCTTCTAGCCTGTGATAATAGAAATTACTCTTATTAATAAACTAGATAAACCAGACAAACCAGACAAACCAAACAAGCTAGATGAACCAGATAAACTAGATGAACTAGATAAACTAGATGAACTAGATAAACTAGATGAACTAGATAAACTAGATAAACTAGATAAACCAGACAAACCAGACAAACCAGATAAACCAGATGAACCAGATAAACCAGATAAACTAGATAGATTAGATAAGATAACTAGAACAGGCAGAATAAGCTATAATAACATATTATCATAGATATCTACCTCCCTAGAAGAGACTAGTAAAGAGTAACTAGCATTACAGAGTGATATACAGGTAAATCTTATAGCCTAAATAGCCTAATAGTTATAAAACATTACTAATTAAATAGCTTAGCTAGAGGAGTAATAAATAGCTACTACCACTATAGTAGTGCATACTCCCTAGGCAACTCCTTCCTTACCTACCCCTATAGAAGACCTAGCAAAGAGGCTAAAGCTTATTCTACCTAATATAGAGATATATAACAGTACTAATAAGGCTGTATACTAGATCTTTTACTCTAAGCTATAGGTAAAATTACTGCTTAATTAAGCTATAATTAGCTCCTACTATGGGTGCTTATAGTATGTATTTAGCAGACTTAAGGGTAACACTATAGCAGTCATAGCCCCTTAGATAGATTAGTATAGGAATAACCTAAACATGATATAGGTAACCCTAAATAGGCTGTATAACTAGCTTAACCTTATATTCCTTAACCAGGGCTGGAGTGAGAAAGCCCTATAGGAACTATAAACCCTGTATTAAGGTAACCATCTATTTAATAAGCTGCTAGTAGACCTTAACTAACTATTAATAGAAGCTAGGGGCCACTCCTAGTCTAATAAAGTAAAGAAGAACTATTTAGATAGTACCCTAAGCTTTAAAGTAGAGGAAGTGCTAGTAGGTATCTAGAAGGAAGGGACCTTTATGGACTACTATTACTAAGTATAATAAGTAGCTAACTAAGTAGAAGCCCTATATATAAGAAGGTTAGGCTATTCTAATTAGTATAGAAGAGATATATAGACTACTAGCTATAGCCGCGCCACATATACCCCTACACCCCTGGTAAGTCCTTCCCTAGTTATAACTAGTTCTAATAATACTATAGATTAGGAGCCCTCTTCTATAACCCTAGCCCACCATCAGCACTATATTAAATAGGTTAATAAAATAGAGCTATCTTATTACTATAGTAAGGGAAGATGCTTACACTGCAGAGTATTAGACTATATAATTAAAGGATACTAATACCTAGGAGCTATTCCCCCTTAGAATAAGGAGCTAAAACTATTATATACTTCTTAAATTATTAGACCCCTACTTAAAGATGATAAAGAAAATAAGTTAGAAAATAAGTTACCCCTATAAAAAGACTCTTATAGGGGCTAGTTAAATAGTTAATATAGCTAAAGAGCTGGTGTTACCTATGCCCTAGGGAAGATATACTTACTAGTTATAGATAATTTTAGTAGACTATTAGATTTAACACCCCTAAATTTATTATATTAGGAATAATTAACAAGAAACATAACTATAGAATTCTACTGGATACTAGATATATATCTTATATAATTATAACTAAATACTTTATATAGAAGCTATAACTAGAGTAAATAAAGATTAAGCTAATCTACCTTAATGACTATGCTGGTATAACTAGGAGTATTATTTTAACTATTACCTATTTCTTACTAGATATTAGTAGCAACTACTAACATATAGTCTATATATATATAGCGCTGAAGCTAGGTAATAGGACTAACCTAATACTAGGGACCCTATGGATAGTAGACTAGAAGGCTACTATTAAAGCAGAGGGACCCTAGCTAAGATTTATAGATAGCTCTACTATCAAGAGTATTAAGAATAAGCCAAAGCTAGTAGTAAAGCAGATTAGTGCCTAAGGGTTCATGGTCTATTACTAATAATAAAGAAAGGATAAGACTATATAGATCTTTGCAGCTAGTATTAAGGATATTAAGAAGGTACTATAAGTTAAGAAGTATATTAACCCAGCTATAAAGCTACTAGTATATTATTATAAGTTTCTAGAAGTATTTAACAGGAAGTAGGCTGATAAGCTACCACTATACCACCCTAGAGTTGATTATTAGATAGAGCTTATTAAGGATGAAAAAGGGAAGCTAATAGAGCTACTATAGGGGCTATTATATAGTATGTCTTATAGAGAGCTCCTAGTACTATAGAAAATATTAACTAAGCTACTAGAAAAGGGGTTTATTTATACTAGTAGCTCTGCAGCTATAGTACTAGTACTCTTTACCTATAAGCTAGGAGGTGGGTTATAATTCTATATTAACTATCATACCCTAAATACTATTATGAAGAAGGATTAGTACCTACTCCTCTTAATTAATAAGACCCTAGAATATATTATAAAGACTAAGTAGTTTACTAAACTAGATATTATTACTACTTTCCATAAGATCTATATTACCCTAGGAGATGAATGGTTAACAGCCTTCTATATATAATTTAGCTTATTTAAATAGCTAGTTACCCCCTTTAGTATGGTAAATGCACCTAGCACCTTCTAATAATATATTAACTAGATACTTTAGGACTTCCTAGATGAATTCACCTCTATGTATATTAATAATATACTAATCTTTACTAATAGCTTATTAGCTAAGTACTAATAATATATTCACTAAGTACTTAAGTGCCTGAGGGACATAGGATTATAGCTAGATATTAATAAATATAAGTTTAAGGTAAAAAGTATAAAGTACCTTAGGTTTATAATAGAAGCTAGTAAGGGTGTGTAAATAGATCCTAATAAGATAAAAGCTATATTAGAATAGTAGGCCCCCACCTCTATATATAGTATATAATTATTTCTTAGTTTTATAAACTTCTACTACTAGTTTATACAGAACTTTTTAGACATAGTATAGCTATTAATAGTACTAATATATAAGAGAGCCCCTTTTATATAGGGAGATAAGTAGGTAAAGGCCTTTAAGCTATTAAAGAAGATATTTATAATAACCCTAATTCTTATATAGTTTAACCCTAACTAAAGGATAGTAGTCAAAACTAATACCTTAAACTAGGTAATAGGGGCTACTATATCATAGTATAATAATAATAGCATGCTAAGGCTAGTTACCTATATCTCTAGGAGGAACACACTAGTAGAGTATAACTATAAGATCTATAATAAGGAGCTACTAGCTATAGTTAATATACTTAAGGAGTAGGAATCAGAGCTAATTAGCTTACCTAAATTTAAGCTTATTATAGACTACCATAACCTTAAATACTTTAAGATAGTCTGAAGGCTTAATAAATAGCAGATATATTAGTTATACTAGTTAAGCTAATTTAATTATAAGATGCACTATTAGCCTAGGAAACTAGCTACTTAGCCTGATGCCCTATCCTAAAGGGAACAGGACATGCCATAGGATATAGAAGATGATAGGCTTAAGGCATAAGACTACTACTTAATACCACTATAGACTATTACTAGTTAAACATACATATATATATCCCACACCCACAAAGTAGTATCTAACCAGGATATAAGGTTACTAAGTAGCTAGTATTACTATATGACCTTACCTATAGTATTAGTAAAGGGGATGCCCCTACTACTAGAAAAGTATTAGAAGGAAGCAGAACTAAATAATACTAGCTTAAGGGAGATATAGTAAGCTATAGAGGAAGGAGCCACCTAATTCCTAAAGAAGCTATATATATAAGTATTAATCACTAAGTATTCTATATCATTAGACAGCTACTTACTATACTAGGGCTGTAAATAGGTTCCTAACTCTAAACTACTATAAATAAGGATCTTATAGGAGACCTATAACTTAGTATTAACTAGCCACCTAGGAAAGAATATATTATATATAATAGTTACCTAGAACTTCTATTAGCCAGAACTCTCTATAGATATCTAATAGTTTATATAGAACTATAATAAGTATAGTGCTAACTATATATAGTATAAGTAATGCTAGGGACTACTAAAGCTATTACTAATTCTAGACTATAAATAGTATAAGATTACTATTAACTTTATTATAAAGCTGCCCACCTCTGACAGCTATAAGGATATTATAGTAATTAGTAATTAACTTAGAAAAGGTATGATCCTAGTACCCTATAAGTAAATAGACTCTAAAATAGTAGTATAGCTATTAATTAATTAGTTTATTAGGTACTATAGCATTCCTAGTATAATTATATTAGATTATAGTCTATAGTTTATTAGCTAATTCTAGGAGTACTTCTATAAGTAGCTAGGCATTAAATAATAACTCTTAATAGTCTTTCACCTATAGATAGATAGATAGATTAAATAAATGAATACTATATTAGAGGCTTACCTATGGAACTTCTATAACTATACCTAGACTAACTAGAAGTTATTACTACTAATAGCCTAACTAGCTATTAATAGTCAGGATACTATAAGCATAGGAGTCAGCCCCTTCTTCTTAGACTATAGGTATAATATCAAACCTTTAGAGATTAAGCTATTAGATTAAGAGGCTGCTGCTCTAGACATAGTATATTTATTAAAGAAGAGGGCTAAGATAATTATTATAAAGATAAAAGAAGCTATAGATATAGCCTAGTTAGAACTAGCTACTACCTAGTAATATTAAGAGGAATATTTAAACTACTCCTGCCTGGTAGCTCCACACTATACTATTAACTTAAAAGTATGGTTAGACCTATAGAATATTTAAATAGACTACCTAAGCTGGAAGCTTAATATATAGTATATAAAGTTTATAGTACTAGAAGCTATTAGATTATATGCCTACTAGCTAGACATACTACTAGGTATATATAATATATTCTATATCAGCCTCCTTCAGCCTGCTATAGATAATCTATTCCTAAGCTAGTTAAATAATAACTACTAGCTGCCCCCTAAGCTAGTGGATGGTGAAGCTAAATTTATGGTTAAGAAAATCTTAGATAAATAGGAGAAGTGAATTAGGTGAGGCTACCACACAGAATACTTGGTTAAATAGGTAGGCTATAAGCACCCTATGTAGGAGCCAGCTATAAACCTTATAGATACTATAGTGCTTAATATTTAGGAGGGGAGATCTAGTAATTTTAGCTCTGGCTAAGTTAACTGAGGGAGTAATGATTTCAACCCTGGCTAAGAAGCTAAGATCTACTGATTTTAGCCCCAGCTAAAATGCCCATTTTAGAAAGAGGGGGGGGGTAGTGTAGTGGGTAGGGCCTACTAAGTACTTAAGCTTACTAAGCACTCACTGTCTGCCTGAGGTATTGATAATCTTTGGCTCTGGCTGAAATACTGGGGCTGGCCACTAGCTATGTGACACCTGCAAAGTCATATCCAAACTGGACACCAGCTACTAATCATGTGACCCACATACTAACTATGCACCCCTTTATGTTCGGCCACTGCGGCCCTAGCTAAATTCCTTCCTTAGTGATTTCTTACCGTCCAAACCTAGGTCATAGGTTTCTAAGGCTTCTAGCCCGTGACAATTAGTATGTGGACATAGACGATCCAATAGTAATATTCGGGACGAGGGGTCAATTCACTATACGTGTGTTTGCGGTGTATTTGCCCAGCAGATTTCCGGGTTTTCTCTGAAACAGGAAAGAAGAAGCAGATAATCGTCAGATCCCTATACCGTAGGGGCTTCCGGGCTCATAACTGTCAAATACCGCTCGACTGATTACACTTTCACGCGTATTTTCCAGTGTTAGCCCACGGTTGACAGGCTAGATCTGGTGAGAAAGATACCATGGACCGACCTAGACTTGAAGACAAAACTATCCCAGCATTGAGGCAGATGCCGTTAATGCCCCCAGCACTTGGGAAGAATTCCCCCAGCAACGACAGGCATTGGCCTAGACCTTGCCATGACCCGGACCGTGGGTCCCTCTTCGTGACCCGGGGGGGAGGGTCGTAGGCCCCACTAAGCAATGTCTAAACTCTTTAGTGGTATTTTATAAACAAGAATATACGGTACCCCTCCGGTGGGTTTGTTAGTACGGTGGGTCTTGCAGGGATTCGAATCCTTCCAGTGTCTATCACCACCTTCCTAATTAGTATTATGTGAAGCTAATAAGACCTTCATCTTAGTGAACCTAGTGAGCAATCAACACACCATGCCTACCCCTAAACCTAGCACCCCCCCCTCAGCAGGCAGCTAAGCAGATATATGCCTTAGCCATGATGATTAAATCCATATCCTTACCCTCTAAGATGCTGAGACCAATTTCCGCCAGTGTGGCAAACTGTGGCACGAGTCGTCCTGTATTAATATCCAAGGGATATGGATGCTGCTCTTCCTTTTTCTTCTCATGTCACCGATTGCGTACACCCATTCATTGCCAACCATGGCCACAACCATGCTGATAATCGGGAGTGCTATTAACGCTAGCACAACAATACATATCACACTGAAATAGCGAGAGGTGGATACCATGACCTCCCATTTACCTCCAACGATTGATTCTGCGGCCAACTCGACCTGCATAGCACTCAGCATAAGAGAGAGTATAGCAAAGATGAACAGGATGTGTCCATAAAAGCGACCGAAATACGTGCTATACTGGGAAACACCCCATTCATACCGCCAGCGATGGAGGAATTCAATCCCGTCAGACGAATCACTCCATAACAGCATCTGGGCGAGACTTCATCGTCAGGAATCGACTGCGCCTCTGAGATGAACTTGGAGAATTCCATCCAGGTAATATTCTGCGGGAGTGGACGCACTAATTGCGCGAAGTCAAAATCTGACTCGTATTTGATAAGATAAAAATAGGTGCGTAAAAACCCCTTTGCCGCTGGTAATAACTGGGTGCGGTCATTCTTTGTTAGGGGCGAGGAAGGCAACACGAGCAATTTTTCCCAGAAGGCGAAAGACAGGAGATATTTCGGCAAGGCTTGATGAAAATTGGCGAGTGTTTCCACGTTAGATGCAGATGTGGATATTCGCAAATCACAATTTCCTGGCCTTTGACTCGTTGAAAGCGCTCAGGGTATATGTTCGAGCTGGAGTATGTGGTCATCCTCCACAACCGAGGAGCCATCATGTGGAGCTCCGGTGTACATGGCTCGCTTGATAAGAGCTCGCATAAGGCTAAAGTGGCGTTAAGGTGCCTTCCTGGGTGGCCAGCAAGTCTCACTTGTTCCATTCGAGTGGTCTTGGTGATATTCTCTTCGACATGTGCATCGAAATCAGGCGATAGGCAATGCTGTTTACTGAACGGGACACGCTGTTGATCCATTTTCTTATAATCGATGAGATCGAGGCTCGATATAATGTAATGTATGTCCAGTAACTAATATTAAGAGCAACTTACAGGCAAGCTACAATGGCTCGCAGTTATCTACGATATCGATAGACCAGGAGCGCAAGGGCTGTGTTAGGAACAAATAAATATCCCTTAACCGTTGTATTGTAGAAGCTCACAGGTCGGGTAATCCTGTCTGCATAATAGCTGTCCATATATGAGTGGGTGCCTCGTTTGGCTGAGAGTGGGCAATTCAACTCCCTAGTATATAGTAATTTGATATCCTTAGTATATAGTGATTCGAATCCCTAGTATATGGTGATTCGAATCCCTACGATATGGCATTTAATATATGTGGTAGTGGCAATAGGCTTTGGATTAACCGAGTCATGAGAAATTAACATAATCTCATTTCTGCATAAGAGAGCATACCATCTGGCCGCCACTCGATATTTACATTGGTTAAAGATGCACCCAGGGGTATTGAGTTCGTCCACTGATCACAATGCGAAATACCAACCAGCTCCAGTCACAATCACCAACAACCCCATATCGAGGCTCGACAAGCTATTCTTGTTTGCTCCCGAAAGAGATACTGTACCGGTAGGTTCTGGAGCCGGAACAAAACTCCGGGTTGGGGTGAAATCCAACGCCGTGGGAAAATCTGTCGTCGTCCTGCGAGACGATGTTGAAGTTGAGGTTGATGAATCCGTCTCCGTAGTCTCCCATGCGTCATCAGTAGCCGTTGATCTCGTTCGAGTGCTGCTCTCCGATGTCGTTGTGCGCTCCTTTGTGTGAGTCGTGTATTCCGAGGTAGTAGACACTTCCCGCTCCGTAGACGTGGATGAGGTCGTTGAATCGTAATCTCCAGAATCACCACCACTCCCAACATCGTCGTCATCGTCGTAGCTTCCGCTGCATGTATGACCCCATTTACACTGTCCATGTCAGCACAAGTCTGGGGTCAAGGTCGATCAGGCTTACACATCCACCAGCAACACACTCGTAGCCATACTCGCACTACACCTGTTAGCACCTTCCCTAGCAACCATGAGAAGAAAAACACACATAGTACCCATCACCGCAGCACTCCGACATCATCGGCACACATCTCGTATCGCATTCCTTCTCAGTATATATTTCGCAACAATATGTCGGTCCCTTGGACGGCTTCACATCGTTGTAGCAAAGCTGAGCGGCCGGACAGCAGGATCCATCCGAGCAACAGGTGAAGTCGCAGCACTGGCCGGCATCGCACAGATGAGCACCTGGTAAGCAGTCGTAGTACCGCGGGAGGAGATTGTTGTCGTATGCTAGCGAGGTGGAGGCATTATTTGACGGCGCGAAGCGGCCTTCTTGAAAGGGCTTGAGAGTATCGCGCTTGAGGCTGAATGCTGTTGTGGTAAGGGAGATGGTCGAGGCCAGCAGGAGGAAGGAGAAGCGCGCCATTTTTCTGGTTATGGATTTGTATGGGACAAACAGGGGTCGAGATGAGGTTATATGCGTCTTGCGCTCTTGGGTATGGGGTCGAGAGTTGCGGACACCTCGTGTTCGGGATCTCGAACGATATCGAGCAACTCTAGTTTCTTGGTTGGATGGATTGAGGAAGCCTTATTGGCTATTGATGGTGATCTATTCCCGAACTGAGTCAGGCCGATATATTCCTCGTATTTACTAACGAATCGCACTGACACAATCTGCCGGGATATCACAAGACCCTGCCCGTGCTTTGACTTCTCGGCACTTGACACGGCTAAGTTATAAGGCTGATGGAGCCAGCTTCACAAGGACCGAATATAGGCAATTTGGAGACGAATCTTTACTGGGATCTGCACGGTATATCCTTCGATCTTAGAGCTTTGAACTGTGAGAAAGCTGAATTTCTGTCTGAAGTGTAGGGGAATAAAGCCAACAACGATTCAAGAAACACAAATATTACTATACTACTTCTATACCCACAAACAATACAATGACATAAACAGGAAAAGCTGAGAATGAAAACAAATCAATATACCCAACTGGCGTATGTCTCATGGTCCCCGGATGCGCAGGCCTTAAGCAACTTCCATCTGAAGAACCCCATCATAAGAACAGCTAATCTCAACCCCTGGCTCCGGGTCATTGACACAAATCCACTTGGTTCCAGGTGCGGCGCCATTCGCGTTCGAACTCAGCAAGACATGGCCATCCTCAGCGATTGATCCACTGACCCTCTGAAGCTCCAGCGTGAACCAGTTGAAGTCGGGAGCGCCATTGGGGAATTTGATGTAGTATTCGCCATTGTTGCAGCGTGCATTTGTCTTAGGAAGGTGGCCATAGGTCCTAAACAACAAGAGAAGCGTTGGTTAGTTTGGTATTCTCGACGAGGGGCATAAACTTACCAGATTAGGTTGCAATCGGTGGGTGTGTCCTCTGGGTAGTTTGGATCAGTAACGACAAAGTGCATGGATGCACCAGGGGATGTAGGACCAGCTCTGGCCCAGAAGTCGCTGATTTGGATGTAGCTGTCGCGTTTGATGTTGGTGGGAACGGCGAGCGCTGAGCTGGCAGCCGCGAGGATTGAGACGGTGATGAGCTTCATCGTGCAGATGCTATTGAACTTGGATGAGAGGAAGAGGATTTGATGGTGTGAAGATGTAGATGATGGGAATAAGGAGTTAATGTTGGGAAGAAGGCGATGTTTATATGTTGTACACCACTGTTGCAATTCTGTGCATATCCTATTGACCAGCAGGTATTCATAGTCATCTAAGACATTATAGCCCAGTCAAACTCACAGAGTCTATAATTATCCATTTGACACGCCGTACATAACGGATCCTGTGGCTGAGAAACCATGGATGGCATCATTTCGGCGTGATCAATATAATCTCGGTGGCTCTCGCCCTTTCCAAGTGAGACACTGAATCAGGCGCACAAGCTGCTCGCCGGCTGTATGGTGCTTACATGACTATGTTGCCATCAGCGGTTGTGGCTGATGCTTCTTTCAGGCCCCCTGTACTCCACCCGCTCAGCGCTGACAGGCTGTAGCTTGGGATGTGTAGATCATTGCTTCCAATGCCGAGTTAAGCTCAGATTTTGAGGCTTATTCATCTTGTATGACACGCAATCTAGCTATTATTAGCGGGGTTGTCTTACTTTAGAAACCATGACAGTTTACGGACCGCATCTGTGTTTAGTGGTCATCTTTAATGGGTAAATGTGTGAGTGCTCTGTCGATACCATAGATCATATGGAACTATTGCCTAGATGCCTATACTCTCTGTATTGTTCATGGAGTCTCTGTGGTATATTAAAATTAGGACTCATAAATGTATAGTAGACCACCTCATACATGCATGTTTGATTAACCCTCTAGTGGCACTGTAATTATGACAAGCATATCAACCTGCATAGGCAGATCGGCTTCCCTGATATCAGCCGCACCGGCCAAGCTGGATGAGCGCATTCAGGACGCGAGAGACGCCTGACCACCAGCAGATAACTCGCACAGAACAAGGAAGGACTTTGCTGCCTCATGCATTAATCTCCATCAAGGTAGACCATAGCAGGGTTAAGTTGACAAGAAGCTCAACTGGAGGTCTGGGAAACAAGAATAGGACTGGACAGGGGTGAGGTGGTCATAAGGAAATCAAGAATGGGCTTTAAAGTCAAGCTTATACAAGATCTGGAATCCATCTAGAAACCTACCTATGGTTATAAATTAAGTTGGGGCTCCGAGTTTTACTGTCAGTCTCAAGTGCACCCCTTTCCAATCCCTTTCAAATAGGGCTGCATAAAAAACTGCCCGTTAAATCGTTAAAATTGGTGATGGAACCAGAGGCAGAAGGTACAGAGGCTAGGTTCCAAGATCCAGATTGGAGGTAGACTTCCGGACTGGTGCAACCATAACCCCTTCATCTTATTAGAAGAGGGACATCTAGTCAAGGTGGCTATGCGTGTACATACCTAGAGAGCATACAGATAAATCCCTGTGGGACTACTGCTGAGGAAGCTTCGTGGTAACTATGCCACACAAATAGATCGTAATTAGTCAAGAACATCTCCTGCTAGGCATGACTGTAAACAGTCTCCTGGCTGGTGAGAATACTCACAGGGTGGTAAGGCCACCCTTGAAGTCGACACAATTATCAGAGACTATTGGCAATTGAAGGCAAGTACCACGACGGCCAGCATCTGTGCAGAAAACAATCTTTAATGCGAGGTTAGTAATGCTCTTACATCCATGAATTTTGGAAAAATGAAGTGCTTACTATAGGCGATGCTGCTTGTGCGAGGGCACCAAGCATGGCAGTAAGTGACACAAATTGGGTAACTTTGACCATTTTGGCTCCTTAGCTGGCGAAGATAGACAATCTGTTCGAGAGGAAAAGATGAAGCAGTTTTGCAAACTCCTACACAAAGAATGGGAGGTACAGATCTATAGGAAGGTAGAGGCGGGCTTTCTTTGTCAAATCGCCGTTGTACAGGTCTATTTATACATTGCTGAACGCTTCTACTCCTGCGAGTTGGTTCGCTCATCACAGATAAATCCAATAGCAAATCATCCTGCAGCAGACCCCGCTCCCAGGGAGGATGCATTTGAACAATCGGGGCACTGACTCGTATTCTGGACCTGGTGGGCGAAATATGCAGCATGCAAACCAAGACTAGTTTGTGGGATATGTCGCTATTGCACATGACTCCGTAAATGTACTTGTAGAGTGCCCAGTGCTGCCTCTGCCAATTGAAGGTAACACTGATTCAGGTTGCCTACAAAGTGCCAGATGGGGTTGCGAGCAAGAGAGGATGGCTGGCTGCGACCTCTTGAGACTTTCAGCAACGCCACAGTTCTAGTGCAAGATTATGGCTAGATCTACTATTAAAAACACTTTCTAGTACTCTGAACCCACTTAGAACTTTCCACGTCTCTAATAATTCAGCTAGCCTGGCCTGTCAGTCGTCACATAACCATAAGTCAACAGACCACTTTTGAAGGCTAGTAGCCGCTAGTATCAAGCTATCAGCTGTGGCTTAGAGCGATCCAATTATAGGAGGAATTACTTCGATAAGCTGCCGGTGTAGGAACCCATCTAGTTCGTTATGTTTTAAGTATCTTAGGTAGTACTACATAAATTTGGGCCGCATTGTGGCACATTGTTTTCCAAGTCTAGTTAGGCATTCCCAAAGTACATGAGATTCCAGTCTGTTATCTGTTTCTAATCCTCTAATGATACTCGTTTGGCGGCTCCTGAACTCTGAACTCAAGTAGATCAGAGTACTCTACAAAGTTACTGTTCCCACCAGGCCCTGAGTTGGCAAATGGACGTGCCCCCAATCTGCATTAGATGATACCAATATCCTTGGCGGGTATGACAAGCGAAACCGTGGGATAACGATAGCCAATCGGCAGAATGGTCAGACATAGTGTCAACAGCGGTAATCGAGTCAACCGGGCTCTCGGAGGCTCTTTCACCGCTGCAATAAGTGTGGGGTGTATAGTTGAGCATGGTGGAGCAGTGTTCCATTAGCATCTTCAGCGCGCCATTTCAGGTGAGTCGTATAGTCGAGCATAGTTTACTAATGCCCAATGCGCCGATAGCTGTATCGTGGGGCTTCCAGATAGTGAGCTGCATTCCGGACTTCCATAAGCAAGCCGCTGTGGTTACTGTATCAGAGCTCTCCGAACATGGGCCCGCTGCTCGATTCAAGGATACGAGGAACCACATGGATTACTGGGGGCTTGAAAACGCCAATGCACTAGTGCTGATAATATTCTATATCGGTTTCGGCTTCATCCGTACATCTTTTGGAACCATAGGCGGAACCAGGAGACTCTGCTTCAGCAACTGAAACGGAACATGCGTTAGACTAAACCTATCGAGCTTGTCATTCAGCCATAGAGTAGAAAAAGCAATATTATATTAAAAAATATGTCTTCGAGCAGCCATCTATCTGAAAATGCGCTATAGCAGCGTAAGACTCCTCCAATAACTTAATAGAACTTATTAACCTATCAATGCTTTTGTTCGTAGATCTAAGCTACTCGCTGCTTAACTTTCCCCAACCTTGCGCCTTGCTACCAGCACCAGTCATATCGCCTGGTAGCAGCCGCGCGTCGTACTGCCACAATGTGCTTGCAATGGTCATGTAAAGTTCCAAAAGGGCAAAATTCTTCCCAGCACAACCCGCCGTGCCAGCAGCAAATGGGAAGCAGCTAGACCGGGCCCTGACCACGTCTTCGGCAGTAACGCCAGCCTCCTCATCCACTATCCATCGTTCGGGGCGATAGACATTGGGGTCTGGGAAGTACTCCTCGTTGCGGTAAAAGCTCCAAGGTGTCACTCCAACAGTTGTTCCTCCGGGAATATGGTCCCCATCGACTGTGATCCCTCTGGGTAGCACAATTCGGGGCATCTCAGATGGCCCGGGAGGCATAATCCTCATTGCCTCATCCACACAAGCGCGAAGGTATTGGCAAAACGTCAGTCTCGGGCCGGCTCTGATCTCATCGATGGAGGTAAAGGTTGATCGTATTTCGTTAACAAGCTTCCGATAAGCACGAGGCGTCCGCACAATATAGAAAAAGAATCCAGCCATGATCACAGAAGTGGTATCGGAGCCCGCAATCGTGAGCATTAGTGCCTCGGCTTTCAGCGCTTCTGGAGTGTACCCCACGCGACCGGTTGCTGGGTCTTTCGCATGTATCAGATAGTGAAGCATGTTTCCTCGGCCTTCCTGTCCCGTCGATGGGGTTTCTTTCTCGGAGTTGAGACGTTGCGCTAGCGACTGCTTTACAAAGTCGTAGAGGAATTGAATGTGCGGAGGAGTGAGGCCCAAACACCCAATCTAGGCCCCGTGGCTTTAACCAGACGATAAGATCCAGCCATGGAGAATGACCAAGCTTCAAGGTAGTTATGGTTCGAGCTTGTGTGCATATAGGGCGGGAAGCGTACCGGGTAAAGGACGTCCAGAAACGAGCCAATCGCGTGAGGAATCTTACGATAGTCATTCTCACCAGGTTCCTTGGTGTCGACAGACTGCCCAAAGCAGAGGTCACAGAGCACATCCAAGACCAGACAATCGCATGCTTCGGACATTTTCCGTGGAGTTGACCAATCCGTACCGTCCCGTCAATGAGCAGCTCACACCAGCGTGTCACATGCTTAACCAGAAAAAGCTCCATTGAACGAAGCGACTTCTCCGAGAAGACAGTATTTAGAACCCGCCTTTTCTGAGCATGGAGGGTTGGGTCGGTCCCGGTGATGGTGCTCGTGTCATGTTTGTTCCGCGTCATCATATCGTAGAACTTGGCGCGCTTGACGTTGGATTTGTGGTTGAAGATATCTCGGTGGGCCTGGGGGGTCCTAAAGAGGAGGCCATCGGGGCGAAATCGAACCACATCCCCATAGATCTCATGATTGCGAGCAATCCACATATGCCGGTCTCCGGTTAGAGACCAGTAGAAATCTGGTAGGGCAGACACCGTCGCGAACAACGGGCCAGGATACTTTGCCAATGGGCTAAAGTACAAGTTATAGATGGCTGAGCTGAGGAGCTAGAAGGCGTTAGATTTTATCTACTTGATTGGGAGGGAGTATGACATAACAGATTGCAAAACTGATGATAACGGCAGGCCAATGGGCCACCATCATACCAAGTACTGCAGTCACGAACATGTTGACTGTGGTTGATGAGCGATGATAACTGCTCTCCTGGGGAGCCTTGAAAAACCACGAAACGAACGGGATCACTTCTTTGCCACGATCCACCGCGTCTCAGCCGGGACGCTATTCCTGTCCGGTGCTTCCATCCCTGCCCTCAAACTTGCAGTGTATAATGCAGCTCAATTCAGTCTGCGACGGAGGGTCACAGGCCACGACGGAAACCCAATGGCCGTCATAAAGTTCCGCGCCCAGCACCTCCCTATCCTCCACGGAATCGCGACTGTTTTCAAGGCTGTTACGTTGCAGCACTTTCGGAAGAGCATCAAAGCCTTGAATAACGAATGTGGCTGGCATGGATATTATGAACATAACCAAATCCTTCAATCTGAAGTAAGAAAACCGAACCGCTATCTGCGCGGAATGCTAACGATCCACCTATAGCTGGAATTCCGAGCAGTAGGGACCGCAGAAGGCGACATCAGGGTCCTCGCCATTCGTACGTTTCCTGCTGTTTTTAGGTGTTGGGCTTCATGCTAACTATGATGACCACATGCAGGACTCGCAAGCGAGCTCCTAATGGGCCGCTATCAGCTCCCGTCTCCCAGAGATCACAACAGCCCCGTTGCTCGGCACGAAGCCGCACTATTGACAGAGGCGAAACATCGTCTGATAGAATTTGGCGGCATGCATCGAAGCGAAGTGGACAGATTCCAACTGAAGGTGAACTGTGTGAAATGGAGTCCCCTGGTGTACCTTAGCAGAACATCTAGCATTTATACTGCGCTTTAATTCCAGTATATTCTAAAACTTTCGTATAGGCAATGCGGATGCTCCATAGGAATGAACGACATGAACACCCAACGTTCAGCTGCGACTAGACTGGCTTACCCAACCCACCAATCCACACCCAACCCACCCAAACCACACTATGGGTGGATAAGGGTTGGCCCTAATCTAACCCATGTGGGTATGGGTGGTCTATACCTAATCCATATAGTATAAATAAACTATATAAGTTTATGTAACTAGTAGAATTAAGTAGATATATAAATTCTATAGTTTATCTAATCTACCTAATTAACCTACTTTGTAGTATATATTAGACTTTAAAGATAAAAGTTTAATAGCATAAAACTAAGAATTATTTATAATTATAATATTTAGATGTATAGTTTTTATATATAAAGAATCTAATATTAAGAGATTTAAATACATAATATAATTATATAATTCTAAACTTAATTTTAGAGACTAGCTACCTTATAATAGTCTAGACATGCAGTATTGCAAAGGGAATATATAGAAGCTAAAGGATGTAGCTTAGTAGACCTTATAGACCTAGCTAGCTATATAGCCTTTATAGCCTCTATAGATTTTATAGGCTTTGTAGTCTTTATAGGCTTTACTAGCTTTACTAGCTTTACTAGCCTAGTAGGCTTAGCAGGCTTAGCAGGCTTAGCAGGCTCTAAGGGTTAAGGGATATCAGGCTTAGAGGGTTAAGGGATATTAGGCTTAGAGGGTTAAGGGATATTAGGCTCAGAGGGTTAAGGGATATTAGGCTCAGAGGGTTAAGGGGTATTAGGCTTAGAGGGTTAAGGGGTATTAGGCTTAGAGGGTTAAGAGATATTAGGCTTAGAGGGTTAAGGGATATTAGGCTTAGAGGGTTAAGGGATATTAGGCTTAGAGAGTTAAGGGATAATAATAGACCTAGTAGGATTAATATCTATATTATTAAAGAAGATAAAAGTATTATTAAAAAGATCTAAGTCCTTATCTTTACTAATATATATTTTACTTATTATATTATCTACCTTACTAACTAACTATTTATAGTAGTAAAGTAGATCTTATTTCTAGAGTAGTTCCTTAGACTTTAAGATATTATATAACTTAGTATAGTCTTAGGTAATTATAAACCTATTAGTATATATCTAGATTATAATTAACTTAATAGTTACTATATATAGTTAAGTATAGTAGTAGTAGTAAATATCTTAAGTATTATTAAAAAGCTATTTAATACTAACTCTATTAGAAGAGATAGCTAGAAAGTCTAATATTATATAACTTAATATTAGAAATTATCTAGCATTCTATTACTACTAGTCTAGGATATCTAGATTCTCTAGAACTTCTATACCTAATCTCTTAATATTAGATTTAGTAATAGTAAGCTAAGAAGATTATACCTTCTTAGAGATAGGTCTCTAACTCTAGATAGCTTTAACCTAACTATAATAGTTATTTTTATTACTATTTCTAGATCTTAAAGATAGTCTACTATAGGCTATCCTTTTACTTTTACTAGATAGAAGGAGTAGTTTTATTAGGATATAAAAGACTATAGTAATAAAAGAGTTCCTTAAATATTATTAAATACCTCTTATACTAGTTAATATACCCCTCTATCTAAGAGCCCTTCTAAAAGATAGATAGCTTCTGAGATAGATTTAGAATTATTATAATAATATATATATACCCTTCTTTCTAATAAGTAGTACTATAGTACTTCTTTAACTTATTAAAGGCTACTTATAGTACCTTAATAAGATATCTTTTCTAATAAGCCCTCTTCTTCTCTAGCCTTTTACTTATATCTTTTAGATAAGTAAATAAGATATTATAGACTATATATATATTATATATACTTAGTCCTAATATTAAAAGGTTTATTATAAAGGCATAGAATAAATAGAGAAGTTTAATAAGATATTAAATATATTTTTACTTAATATCTAAGAGATAAAGATACTTAATAATCTTATTCTAAGAGTTTATAAAGATATTTACCTCTTTCTTTAGTTTTAGTACATAGTATAGCATTAAGTATATTAAATTCTATTATATCTTATAGTCTTATAGGAGAAGGTAGGTTTAAGATTATTAACCCTTACTAGTTTAGATTTAAATAAACTTCTTATAGTGTTAAGGACTTGTATTTATAAACTTAATAATTTTCTAAATTTATTAAGAAAAGATTATTAGAAATCTAGTAATAAGAGATTTATAGATATTAAATCTTCTTAAGAGATTATTTTAAGCTAGGTAGGCTATAAAGCTACTAATTATTCTTTAACTACTTTATAATCTAGTTATCTTCTAATTTAATATTTAACTAAGTTAGGAAAGCTTTTATAGTAAGCTAAAGAATATAAGCTAGGTATGTAGCGGGCAGGGCCCGCTGAGTGCTCGAGCTTACTAAGCACTCGCTGTCTGCCTGAGGCATCGACGATCTTTGGCTCTGGCCGAAATGCTGGGGCCGGCCGCCAGCCACATAACACCCGCGAAGTCATATCTAAACTGGACACCAGCTACCAATCACATGACCCACACACTAACTGTGCACCCCTTTATGTTCGGCCACTGCAGCCCTAGCTAAATTCCTTCCTTAGTGATTTCTTACTGTCCAAACCTAGGTCATAGGTTTCTAAGGCTTCTAGCCCATGATAATAGAAATCACTCTTATCAATAAACTAGACAAACCAGACGAACCAGACGAACCAAATGAGCCAGATGAACCAGATGAACCAGACGAACCAGACAAACCAGACAAACCAGATAAACCAGACAAACCAGACAAACCAGACAAACCAGACGAACCAGACGAACCAGACAAACCAGATAAACCAGATGAACCAGACAAACTAGATAGATCAGGTAAGATAACCAGAACAGGCAGAATGAGCTACAATAATACATTGTTGCAGATGTCTACCTCCCCAGAAGGGACTAGTGAAGAGTGACCAGCACCACAGAGTGATATGCAGGCAAACCTCATGGCCTAAATAGCCTAACAGTTACAAAACATTACTAATTAAATGGCTTAGCTAGAGGAGTGATAAATGGCTACTACCACTATAGCAGTGCATACTCCCCAGGCAACTCCTTCCTTACCTACCCCTACAGAAGACCTAGTGAAGAGGCCAAAGCCCATTCTACCTAATGTAGAGATGTATGATAGCACTGATAAGGCTGCATACCAGATCTTTTACTCTAAGCTGCAGGCAAAATTACTGCTTAATTAAGCCACAATTAGCTCCTACCATGGGTGCTTATGGTATGCATTTAGCAGACTTAAGGGTAATGCTACAGCAGCCATAGCCCCTTAGATAGATTAGTATAGGAATGACCCAAACACAACACAGGCAACCCTGAACAGGCTATATGACCAGCTCAACCTTATGTTCCTTGACTAGGGCCAGAGTAAGAAAGCCCTATAGGAACTACAAACCCTATATCAAGGCAACTGTCCATTTAATGAGCTGCTGGCAGACCTTAACCAACTATTAATAGAAGCTGGGGGCCACTCCTAGTCTGATAAAGTAAAGAAGAACTATTTAGATAGTGCCCTAAGCTTTAAAGTAGAGGGAGCACTGGCAGGTGTCTAGAAGGAAGGGACCTTTACAGACTACTATTGCCAAGTACAACAAGTAGCTAACTAAGTGGAAGCCCTACGCGCAAGAAGGTCAGGCCGTTCTAATTAGCGCAGAAGAGACACATAGACTACTAGCCGCAGCCGCACCGCATATACCCCTGCGCCCCCGGCAAGCCCTTCCCCAGTTACAACTAGTTCCAATGACACTATGGATTAGGAGCCCTCTTCCACAACCCTAGCCCGCCATCAGCGCCGTGCTAAATAGGTTAATAAAACAGAGCTGTCCCATCACCACAGTAAGGGAAGATGCTTATGCTATGGAGCATCAGACCATATAATTAAAGGATGCTAGTACCTGGGAGCTATTCCCCCTCAGAACAAGGAGCTGAAACCACCACGCGCTTCTCAAACTATCAGACCCCTACTTGAAGATGATAAAGAAAATAAGTCAGAAAACAAGTTACCCCTGTGAAAAGACTCTCACAGGGGCCAGTCAAATAGTTAATGCAGCTAAAGAGCTGGCGTCGCCTATGCCCTAGGGAAGATGTACTTACTAGTTATAGATAATTTCAGCAGACTATCAGATTTGATGCCCCTAAATTCATTATGTCAGGAATAATCAACAAGGAACACAACTATAGAATTCTACTAGATACTGGATGTACATCTTACGCGGTCATAGCTAAACACTTTACACAGAAGCTACAACTGGAGCAAATAAAGATTAAGCCAATCCACCTTAATAACTATGCTAGTACAACTAGGAGCATTATTTCAACCATTACCTGCTTCTCACTAGATGTCAGTGGCAACTACCAACATACAGTCTATGCATACATGGCGCTGAAGCTAGGCAACAGGACTGACCTGATACTAGGGACCCCATGGATGGCGGACCAGAAGGCCGCCGTTGAAGCAGAGGGACCCCAGCTGAGATTTGTAGACAGCTCTACCATTAAGAGCATTAAGAACAAGCCAAAGCTAGTGGTAAAGCAGATTAGTGCCCAAGGGTTCATGGTCCATTGCTGACAACAAAGAAAGGATAAGACTGTATGGATCTTTGCGGCTAGTATTAAGGACATTAAGAAGGCACTGTAAGTTAAGAAGCACACTAACCCAGCTATAAAGCTACCAGTGCATTACCATGAGTTCCTAGAAGTATTTAACAGGAAGCAGGCCAACAAGCTACCACCACACTGCCCTGGAGTTGATCATCAGATAGAGCTCATTAAGGATGAAAAAGGGAAGCTAATGGAGCTGCTGTAGGGGCTGTTATATAGCATGTCTTGTGGAGAGCTCCTGGTACTACAGAAAACATTGACTGAGCTGCTAGAAAAGGGGTTCATTCATGCTAGTAGCTCTGCGGCTGCAGCACCAGTGCTCTTTACCCATAAGCCAGGAGGTGGGTTACAATTCTGCATTGACTATCGCGCCCTAAATGCCATCATGAAGAAGGATTGGTACCCACTCCCCTTAATCAATAAGACCCTAGAACGCATTATAAAGGCCAAGTAGTTCACTAAACTAGATGTCATTACTGCTTTCCACAAGATCCATATTGCCCTAGGAGATGAATGGTTAACAGCCTTCCACACACGATTTAGCTTATTTGAATAGCTAGTTACCCCCTTTAGCATGGCAAATGCACCCAGCACCTTCCAATAGTATATCAACTAGATGCTTTAGGACTTCCTGGATGAATTCACCTCTGTGTACATTAATGATATGCTGATCTTCACTGATGGCTTATTAGCTGAGCACTAATAACATGTTTGCTGAGTATTTAAGCACCTAAGGGATGCAGGATTACAGCTGGACATTAATAAATATAAGTTTAAGGTGAAAAGCACAAAGTACCTTAGGTTCATAATAGAAGCTAGCAAGGGTGTATGAATGGATCCTGACAAGGTGAAAGCCATATTAGAATGGCAGGCCCCCACCTCCGCACGTAGTATATGATCATTCCTTGGTTTTGTGAACTTCTACCACTAGTTTATACAGAACTTTTCAGACATAGTGCGGCCATTGACAGTGCTAATGTATAAGGGAGCCCCCTTTGTGTGGGGAGATAAGTAGGCAAAGGCCTTTAAGCTGTTAAAGAAGATGTTTATAATAGCCCTAATTCTTATGTAGTTTAACCCTAACTAAAGGACAGTAGTCAAAACTAACACCTCAAACTAGGTAATAGGGGCTACTATGTCACAGTATAATGATGATGGCATGCTAAGGCCAGTCACCTATATCTCCAGGAGGAACACACCAGCAGAGTGCAACTATGAGATCCATGATAAGGAGCTGCTAGCCATAGTTAATACACTTAAGGAGTGGGAATCAGAGCTAATCAGCTTACCTAAATTTGAGCTTGTCACAGACCACCATAACCTTAAATACTTTAAGACAGTCTGAAGGCTCAATGAACAGCAGATGTGTTGGTCACACTGGTTAAGCTAATTCAATTATGAGATGCACTATCAGCCTGGGAAACTAGCTGCTCAGCCCAATGCCCTATCCCAAAGGGAACAGGACATACCACAGGATGTAGAAGATGATAAGCTTAAGGCATAAGACCACTGCTTAATACCACTACAGACCATTACTAGTCAAACACGCGTACATGTATCCCACACCTGTGAAGTAGTGTCTGACCAGGACATGAGGTCACTGAGTAGCCAGTATCACCATATGACCTTGCCTGTAGCACTAGCAAAGGGGATGCCCCTACCACTAGAAAAGTATTGGAAGGAAGTGGAACTAAATAATACTAGCTTAAGGGAGATACAGTAAGCTGTGGAGGAAGGAGCCACCTAATTCCTAAAGAAGCTATATATACAAGTGTTAATCACTAAGTATTCCATATCACCAGACAGCTACTTACTATACTAGGGCTGCAAATGGGTTCCTAACTCTAAACTACTATAAATAAGGATCTTACAGGAGACCCATAACTTAGTATTAACTGGCCACCCAGGAAAGAACATATTATATATAATAGTTACCTGGAACTTCTATTAGCCAGAACTCTCTGCAGATGTCTGATGGTTTATATAGAACTATGATAAGTATAGTGCTAACTGCATATGGCATGAGCAATGCCAGGGACTGCTAAAGCTATTACTAATTCCAGACTATAAATAGCATGAGATTGCCATTAACTTCATTATAAAGCTGCCCACCTCCAACAGCTATAAGGACATCATGGTAATCAGTAATCAACTTGGAAAAGGTGTGATCCTAGTACCCTATAAGCAAATAGACTCCAAAATGGTAGCGCAGCTATTAATTAATTAGTTTATTAGGTACCATGGCATTCCTAGTATAATCATATTAGATTGCAGTCTGCAGTTTATTAGCTAATTCTAGGAGCACTTCTGCAAGCAGCTGGGCATTAAATAATAACTCTCAACGGCCTTTCACCCACAGACAGACGGATAGATTGAACAGATGAATGCTATGTTAGAGGCTTACCTATAGAACTTCTACAACTACGCCCAGACTAACTGGAAGTCATTGCTGCTAATGGCCCAACTAGCTATCAATGGTTGGGACGCTGTGAGCATAGGAGTCAGCCCCTTCTTCTTAGACCATGGGTACAATGTTGAACCTTTAGAGGTTAAGCTATTAGATCAAGAGGCTGCTGCTCTAGACGCAGCATGTTCACTAAAAAAGAGGGCTGAGGCAATTATTATAAAGATGAAAGAAGCCACAGACATGGCCCAGTCAGAACTAGCTGCCACCCAGCAATGTCAAGAGGAATATTCAAACTACTCCTGCCTAGCAGCTCCACACTACACTATTAACTTAAAAGTATGATTAGACCTATAGAATGTTTAAACAGACCACCTAAGCCAAAAGCTTGATGCGCAGTATGCAAAGTTCACAGTGCTGGAAGCTATTAGATTATATGCCTACTAGCTAGACACACCACCAGGCATACATAATATATTCCATGTCAGCCTCCTTCAGCCTGCTGTGGACAATCCATTCCTGAGCCAGTCAAATGATGACTACCAGCCGCCCCCTAAGCTGGTGGATGGCGAAGCCGAATTCACGGTCGAGAAAATCTTGGATGAATGGGAGAAGCGAATTAGGCAAGGCCGCCGCATGGAATACTTAGTTAAATAGGTAGGCTATAAGCGCCCTACATGGGAGCCAGCTGCGAACCTTACAGATACTACAGTGCTTGATGTTTAGGAGGGGAGATCCAGTAATTTCAGCTCTAGCTAAGTTGACTGGGGGAGCAACAATTTCAACCCCGGCCGGGAAGCTAAGATCCACTAATTTCAGCCCCGGCCAAAACGCCTATTTTGGAAAGAGGGGGGGGGTAGTGTAGCAGGCAGGGCCTGCTGAGTGCTCAAGCTTACTAAGCACTCGCTGTCTGCCTGAGGCATTAATGATCTTTGGCTCTGGCCAAAATGCTGGGGCCGGCCGCCAGCCATGTGACACCCATGAAGTCATATCCGAACTGGACACCAGCTACCAATCACGTGACCCACACACTAACTGTGCACCCCTTTATGTTCGGCCACTGCGGCCCTAGCTAAATTCCTTCCTTAGCGATTTCTTACCGTCCAAACCTAGGTCATAGGTTTCTAAGGCTTCTAGCCCGTGACAAGGTAGGGTATATATTAGATCTTTTTAATTCTTTATCTTATTAAATAAGAAGTTGACTAGAGTGTACTTATAAGTTATAAATTAAAAATTATCTATTAAAAAGCTAGTAGTCCTAGCCCTTCTATAAGTTTAGTTAATAATTTCTTAAGTTTAGTTAGTAATACTTTTATCATCTTCTTATTATTACTTATATTATTAGTAGTAATAGTAAGTATATAAGATTATAGACTATAAATAAAAAGAATATTTATAACTATTTTAGTAAGATACTCTCCTGTATACTTACCCTTAACTAGATAAAACCTAAGAAGTATTTCTTAAAATATAAAGCTCTTATTAATAAAGTAAGTAGTAATAGTAAGAAATAACTTATAATTAGGACTTATCTAGTAGTTAAGAGCTAAGGAGACTTTATTATTTAGTAAAACTTTTTAAATAAGTATAGAATAACTAATAATAACTAATTCTTAGAGTTACTCTATTAGAGTTACATAGGTAGGTATAACCCTATCTAGATTTATTATTTAAATTATATATCTAAATTAGATATAGTTAACAGTGCAAAAGAGGAGTTAATAAGTAATAATAAATTAAAGAACTTAGTTAATCTAGTTTTCTTTAGAATAGGTATAATCCTAATATATATAGCTAATAATTAGTATAGAATCTAATAATAAGAGAATAAGGGCCTAACCTTCTTAATAAGATATTATTATATACTTTTATCTAGTTTATATATATTATCAGAACCCTAGTGCTTCTTTAGATAAGTATAAAGAATACTTATCCTATTTTTTTTTAGGAAGTTATAATAAGTAAATTAAGTATTATATCTAGCAGCTTAGTAATATATTAATAGTAGACTAGAAGGGATAGTTATAATCTTATTAAAATAATCCTATACTTTAGATAGACCCTTAACTCCCTATTTTATTATAATCCTATCTTTTATATAGGCTTTAGTAGTAGGTGTTTTATTCTACTAGATATAGAAGTTAGGATATAGCTTAATATTCTCTAGAAAAAAAAGTATTTAATACTATTTTTTACTTATAGAGACTTATATAAGTATTAATAGAATAATAATTTAAGTAGAGATAAGGGCTATAATCTTAGTAGGTATTACCTCTAAAGTATAGTTATAAATAAATTATAAAACTAATAAACTTAGCCTAATTATAGATTAGCTAACTTAGGCCTTAAAGGAAGACTATATATCTAACTATATATTAAATTCTTAAAGAGTATCTAAAGATAGTGGTAGAGTAGAGAATAATATTTTTCTAATAATAATTAGAAATACCTAGCTTCGCAGAGGGACTAGAAAAATTAGAAAAGGAGGAATAAGTAAAGAGTTATTAGTAGCTAAGTATTTTAGATTAAGTAAATATCTAATTTTAGATACTAAGAAATAATAATCTTACTAAACTATAAATTACCTAATAAGAGAATATAGATAAGTAGGGAATTTAATACTTATTTTATATACTAACTAAAAATAATCCTACTAAATATATACTAAATCTCCTATTAAGAGATTACATGCTAGAAAATAAAAAAAAAATAAAGAAATAAAAAAGGAAAATATATGTTACTAACCCTATATATAAAAGGAAAGGAAAATTTAAAGGAGATAGTACTAGTAAATAAGAATAAGATACTATAATATAGATATAAATCTAAATAAGCTAATACCTTCTTTAAGAACCTGATCCTAAAGGACCTACTATAGGGGCTAGAGTATCCTTTTTTCTTTATTTAGCTTAAGAGCTATCTAGAAGAGGTTAGTTAATCTACTAAATCCCTTAATAAGAGAATTATAATTATTAGTAGTAGAGAGAATTATATATTATTCCCTATTATAGACCCTAAAGTTCTTCTTTTTATAAAGTTTTCTTTTACTAACTTTATATTAATATTTTTAAGAGATATAAGCTAGGTATATATACTATTATTACTATACTATATTAGTATTACTATAAGAAACCCTTATCTCTTTAGCTTTACCTAATTTAATACCTTTTCTTTAAGATATAAAGTATACTAGCTAAGGTCTTTATTAAAGAAATTAAGCTTTAGCTCTTATCCTACCTCCTTAAGAGAGGTAGTAAGTATCTTTAGTATAGTAAGTACTTCTTTATAGTTATCCTATATTAAATTAGTAGATTCTCTTATTATAAGATTTAATAATATATAACTAAATAGATAACCTTAGCTTCTATATAACTAATTATATTTATATTATATTCAAGGGTATTAAGCATAGATTACTTTAATAAATAATAATAAATAAGAGCCTTAAATATCTTACCCTCTTCTATAAGAATATCCTAGACTCTCTTAGTCTCTAAAGCAGGAGTATATTTTAAAGTAGTATTCTATTAGAAATTAGAATTTATTATAAGAAATCCTTAGTTACTCTCTCTAACCACCTTAATTTCCTCCCCCTAAAGAATATTAGTAGAAATCTTATATTAAGAGATATAATTAACATACTCTAGTCTCTTTAGAATTAAACTTTACTATAAGGCTAGAAAAATATTTACTAGTAAAGTTAATAATTATCTATAAAACTCTTACCTAGTTCCTATACTAGAACTAATATATATAGTTAGTAGATAGCTAGTTATACTAAGCTAGTTCCTCTTTATAAGTCTTTTTTTAGGATTATATAGATATAGTTCTAATAGTTAGTTTAGGCTCTTAGAGGACCTTATTTAGTAAGTTAAGCTATCTTAAAAGTTAATTAAAATCTCTTAATAAGAGATTTTTATCTTACTAAGGAAGTGGTTATACTTTCCTAGAGTAGATTAGTATCTACTAAGTAGGAAATCTTTATAATAAAGGTTTATATATATTTAAGGAGGTCTTTAGAATTATTAAAAGGCTATATACTTCTAGGTATAAGTATTAAGTTCTTAAAAATATTAGATATAATTACTTAATCCTATATAAAAGATTTAAGGATAGTAGAGGCTATTATAGGGTATTTAAAGTCTATTTAAATCTAAAATATAATATACTTAAGTATCTCTCAGACTTTAGTACTAACCTAATACTTTTTAACTAGAGTTAACCTATAGTATAGTTAGTTAAAGTATATACTAGAATCTAATAATAAGAGATTTACTATAACTTAAACTACTCTTTATTATTAATAAGTTTCTTAAAGATATATAGATATTAGTCCTCTAGTAGCTCCTCTAAGAACTTTAGGTAGTAGTAATAAAATATATATTTATTAATTTTAATATCTACTTCTAGTACTAGCCACTAGTTAGGGTTATTATCTATATCTAGTAGTAGTTAGATAAAATTAGAAATAGTATAACTAGTAAAATCTACCTACTTAGGATAAAATAGTATTTATATATATAATTTTTAATAGTATCCCTATTTATTAAGCTTTATAATTTAGCACTAGTTATCTAATATAAGTAAAGTAAATTTATCTCTAAAGATATTATTATAAAGCCTCCTAAATTAGGTAAAGTATAGTAAATAAATCTAATATTAAGAGAATTAATATCTACTTACTAAATATTTTAACTTATACTTATAAAGTCTAATTTATAGTTAATAACTATATTTATATAGCTAAGTAATACAGAGCTTTAACTATATCTTATTAAAGTATAGTATTTTAACTTATTCTAGAACTTAGTATATCTTATTAAGCTTATAACCCTATAAACTAACTTTAAATCTATGCTAAAGACAGCCTTTAACTATTTTATAAAATATAAGGGAGATAAGCTATAGATTTTATAATCTATAGGTATGCTTTCTATACTTTTAATAATTATATAGATAAGTTTACTACCTAAATTAGTCTTATAGACCTATTCTTAATTAGCTTAGAGATAATATAGTAATAGCTTATTAAGCTGCTCCTTATCCTAGATATTATATATCTAGTAATATTACTATATAGGTTAGTGCTGTGTAAATTAGAAATCTCTTATTAGGAGATTTCATACCTTAGTATCTAGTAGCTTAACTAGCTTATTATTAGAATCTATAGCCCTATTTAAAGCAGTCTAAGTAACCTCTTTTAGTAGAGTCTTTAATACTTTATAATAATACTGCCTAGCTTATAAAATAGGTAGTTTAAGACTAGTAACTTTCCTATCTATAATAAGGCTTAGGGTAGTCCTAAGCTTAGCCTCTTTATATAGATTAGCTAGCTTAGGATTAGTTAGGTTATACTTATTTCTCTAATTATAGATCTAGTATAGATAGCCTTTAAAGTCACTCTTAGACAGAGTAACTTATATTCTATTCTTAATTATATATCTTTAGATATTTATCTAAAACTCTATCTTTAAGCTATTAATATACTTAGGGATAATTAATTAGTTTTAATCTTTTTACTACTAAGTTTCTAAGTTCTAGATATTAAAGATAATTATACTAAGAAAGGCCTCTTTAAGCCTTATAGTAATTTTATCTTCTAAGAATATTATAGTAGTAGGTAGAGTAGTAGTAGCTTTAGCCTTAGCTTTATTCTTATTCTTCTCTTTCTTTAAGGTCCCTTTCTTTAGTAGCATCTTAGAAGTAAAATCTCTTAATATAAGATTTAGAAGGTAGGAGTGAGTACTTAATAAAGAAAATCTCTTAATAAAAGAATTTAATATAGATATTAGGAGTAAATAAATAAATAATTAATATATTAGGATATCAGAAAATATATAATTTAATAAAATCTATAAAATAGAAGAAGAAGAGGTTCTATAAGGCTATAGAGTATTCCTATTAATATATTTAATACTAATATTAAGTAACCTTCCTATTAATAATATTTAACAGTGAATATTATTAATAAGAATTAATTTTTCTTTATATTATCCTTAATTAATTTAAATATATGAATAAATAAAGAAAGCTTAATATTTAGGTAGTTATATAACTACTTAGTAATATCTCCTAATAAGAGTATATTATTATATATAGGGTTATTAGACTTATTACTACTATCATAATTCACAAATCCATAATGAATATCATATATTTTAACTCCCTATTACTCTCTATACTAGTATATATAAAATCTCTTATTAAGAGACTTACTTATAGCCTGCATTAATACATATCTTTTAGTATTATTTTAGAAATACTTTAGTTTATATTTTAATTATAGTACCTTTAAGTTATATAAATATACTATTATTATATATATGGTTTATATATATTTTAGTACTCTATTACAGGCATTTTAGATACATCATCCATCTATAATATATATTAGGAATTTGTGAGAGCACCTATAGAATGCTCTCTATTAAATAGTGGATAGTGTGGTAGTAGCAATGCCTTTGTAGTTGAACTAATTACTAAGGTATAAGTATCTCTTGCACCTTAGCAGAGATGATATCTTTATAGGTTACATGCTACCCACATAACCCCTTATAGTTTGCTATATATAGGTCTTCTATGCCTAATAGTTATCTCCCCCCTTTATGTACTGCGTCCCTGCAGCTAGAGGTTAATTATAATATCTCTTTTTATTATGCAAACTACGCCTCCTTATTAGTTAGGTTAGATAGTAGATATTATTATTACTCTACTACTTTCATTAGTATGGGTTAGTAATGTCATTGCTAACTAGTATATTACTTATTTTAGTGAATGCTATTATATAGTAATTTAATCTTATTATCTTACCCATAGTAAATATATTTAAATAGCTTTACTTATTACTTACTAGTATAGCATAGTAGCTGTAGGTACTTCTAGCTTTATAGATATATAGATATTTTCTTTCCCTTCTTCTCCCTCTTTAGTAATATTAAATTTATTATTTATAAGTAATCTTTTCTATTCTCCTTTACTACATGCTTCTTTATTATTTATATAATTATCTTTACTATTATAAGATCTATATCTCCTTCTTTCTGTAAGCACACGCGGTTACTAGTTCTCTTATTATAGGTTAATATAATTTACTTATATTTATATAATTATATAATCACTCTAATAAAGTATATATAACTCCTAGTATAGAGATAGCTTCTAGTTATTATTTAGGGGTTTCTTTTCTTATTATTTTATTATTTCTTAAGTAGGGGTATATTTACTCTTTATTTTATAGTAGATTTTAGTATTCTATAGCTTTTATCTTTAATTTAGCTAGGATTCCTATAATATCTATAATAGTTAGCTTATTCTCTTTATTTATATTTTCTTTATTATATCTCTTTACTTTATCTTATATATTTAATGCTCTTTATAGCTTTATTTATATTATTTTCTTTAATTTAGTACTCTTCTAGGTATATTTTCTTTATTTCCTTTCTATATTAATAGCTATTAGTCTTATTAGCTTATAAATATATTAGATCCCTTGCTATATTTACTAGAATTTAGATAAATACTAACTTTATATTTAGAAATATAGCTAATAACTATTCCCATAGCTCTACTACCTACTATACCTATGCTACTTACTAGGCTACTACTCCTACTACTATTATTACTACTGCTCCTACTCCTACTTATAGCTACTAGGGTTACCCTCCTGATTATAGGTGTGCTGCTGCTTGTGCTAGTTATAGGTATAGTATATCTCATAGCTAGGGGGGCATCCTAGTTAGTGTTATTATTACTATCCCTATCTTTACTATACTACTACCACTACTGCCACCTCCTACTACCTTATTACCTACCCCCCCCCTTAGTCTAGGCCATGCTCCTATTAAGGAGTATTATTACTAGTGCCTGTAGGTGCCTAGCTAGGGTAGGGGGGTGCTATTACCATTCTGTAATAGCTATATACCTAGAGGGGCTAAGTACCTCTGTTATTATAGCCTATACTAGCCATGCTAATTAGTATGTTTCTCCTTATACTTTATTCTTATTATAGATACTAATTCTACTCTCTTTTAAAGTTCCTTACTAGTGCTCTTATAGCTACTAATACTATTAT
>JAAKEQ010000052.1:0-131564 GCA_014250555.1 Aspergillus oerlinghausenensis
TTGAACCGGCGACCTTACGATTAAGTGACTGAGTAACTTCAGTCGTACGCTCTCCCAACTGAGCTATCACCCCATTTGATGATAAGGTCATATTAAAGTGTATAATAGGAGGGACGATTAAGAAGCAACCCCATTAATCCAAGTTGATGACAATCTCCCCCTCTCCAACCGGCCGTTCAAATCCATTAATGTACCGTTCCAACACATCTTCTGTTAAGTAGAATGCCGAGTCTCCATCTTTGTCAATCAGTGCATTCCTAGCTGCTACTCTTCGCCGAATCTCTGTTGGATCCACGTTCAGATAAACCAGCACCCAGCGCCCACCCGATTCCGAGATGAGCGCTTTCCACACCTCACGGTCTTCACGGAATGCGAAAGAGAAGTCAAGGACGACGTTTGCATCGTCGCATTGGAGAATATGGACAAGTTTCTGCCTCAGAGCTGCTTCCGCCTCTTCTTGATACTTCTCGTACTGTTCCTTGGGGTAGTCCACGTTCCAAAGGCCATGATGAGAGTAGACATACGCGTCAATGGAGAGACGAGTGAAAGATGGATAGGCGGAGCAGATTGATTTTGCGAAAGTAGTCTTCCCAGATCCTATTGAGTCAGCAGATGCATCTATGGTGATGGATTGACATAGTTACCTGCCACTGCGCAGGTCATCAAGACAACCGGGCGAGGATCCGAGGAAGTGCGCTGAATGGCAGGACCAAGGCGAGCTATAGCATCCAACAGACGACTCATGATGCGAATGTGTATTCGGCAGAGAATCCTGTAGAAGATGCTTGACAAATAGTTGGAGATCAGTACATGTTTAAAAAGTTCAGTGTATGACTCATTTATACAACGGAACCAGTAAGACCATTTCGTATCCACATCCATGTATGTAGATCATATCGACCAATATAACTAGTGCTGATTCAAAAGAAAAGCCAAATACTAAATTATCTGCTTTTGTTTAGGACATTGGCAAACTTATTCTCCAGATGTTTCTCCAACATCCGTTTATGCCCATCAGAAATCTTCCTGGCGTCCGTCAGCGTTTTCGCGTACTTGTCAATCAACTCGTCCAGACTCTCTTCCTCTCCCCAATCCTCCTGTGCTGCTTCTTTGGCCGCGATGGCCTCCTTCCACAGTGACTCCATCTCCTCAGTCCAACCAAGGGCATCCGCTAGTTTGCGCACCCCATCGTCGCAATCACCCAAGATGGACACATCTTCCGCCCGCTTTCCAAAGTCTCCTACCGTCTCGCGATTTACAAGAACCCGTGGGACGCCTTCACGGGCTAGAGACGGCAGTCTCGAGCACGGAGCAACCTTTAAACTCGTCCCCATCACAAGCATCATATCCGCCTCGGATACTTCTTTCTCTTTTTCATCGAATTCCGCAGGGAGAGACTGTCCGAAGAACACCACGTCGGGTTTAACAGCTCCCCCGCAGTTGAGGACTTGACAATAAGGGACAGTGCCTGTGCTGATTGCGTGCTTCATCAAATCATCTGGGTACGGAGTCTGGCACTTCCAGCAGCGCTGAGTCCGCCAGCTCCCGTGTGCATTGAGGATCTTGTCCTCTGGGACACCGACATCCCGCTCCAAACCGTCTATGTTCTGGGTGAACACAAAATGGAGAAGGTTCTTCTTTTCTAGAAGAGCGAGAAAAGCGTGGGTGATGGTCGGTTTGACGGAGCGAGGATGCCTGGCTCGCGCGATGGCGTAGAAGGGCTCGGGGGTGTGCCTGAAGTAATTGATGTGGAAGATGGCTTCGGGATAGGGCAGTTTAAGAGGTTTGAGTCGATCATAAATGCCAGTCTCGGGCGATCTGAAGTCGGGGATGCCGGCCGCGGTGGAGATGCCTGCGCCAACAAGCACGACGATCTTGTGCACCTGGCCGCTTTTGATCAGGTTGGCGATGTTTTCGATATCGGTCATTTTGTCACTGTGAAGTGCCTCAGTATATTGATGATGGTTGTTATTCAACGCTGGAGGGGGGCTGCGTTTTTAGGCTTTGAAACGCAGACAGCTGTCAGCCTTGCATGATAATCAATCACCACGGCAACCCTGTCTGGGTATCTGGCAATCCAACATTAGGCAACGAATCATCATCCATAGAGCTCTACAACTTGTTAAAAAGGTCATCGTCCTTCTCACAAATCTCATAGGATTCGATGGAGATCCCGTGTCAAGGGCCCATGGCAGCTTTTTCCACTCCGTTTCCCAGCGCCTATTTCAACCTCTCTGATAACTAGTGGAAGGTTGGACAACGTACGTTGCCATTCCTATCTGGACACAAAGTCCTCGTTAGCCTCACAACCCAAAATGCGCTCGTTCAACGGTGCTACTTTACAGACGGCAGTCCCGGCTGAGCAGAGCTATAACCCTGCTTCCCGACAGGATTAACGATCATTGCTGTGTATTCAATAAATAAACGGAGACTCCTATGATATCTGCCTGACTAATGGGCTTTGCCTGAAGCGCTGCCATCCTGAACGATACTAAGGTTGCTCTTCGGAACTGTGTCATTGTTCTGGTGGTCTAAGCGTGCAGTCAATAAGCTGAGTGTTCTTTTACTGCTCTTCACCGTATTGACCGTGTAGAGTCCTCCTCGTGCCCAGGCCTTCGCTTAGGAGGCTGGCGAGGTGCCCGTGCCAACGAACGAGAGGGGAACAGTTCAAGGTGGATGATATTACCCTGCAGTTTATCCACACCTCACGAGGAGGCGGAGGATCTGCAGGGATAGCAATCCACTGGAAAAAGGCTAGATATCTGAGGCATAAAATCCAACCCCACGATGGCGGACGGACAATCCTCAAAGTCTCAAACCGCACTTAGGCTCTCCCTCGTATTAGTGAATTATCCACCAGTGCTTGTCTCACAACTCCATTGTCTCGCATGCCGACGGTGTCATGCGGTCCTCTGCAATTTGCAAGAACCCTTTTCGACCCCGCAATCAAGGGGTAATTGAGGCTATTGATCCTGTTCCATCCGGTTCTTGGAAACTAGCCTACTCCCTATGGCATTTTATCCCTGAGTCTAATCCCGAAGTGGAATCAATGTTTCATCTGAAGAGTATCTCGGACTCGCTTCCAGTTTCAAGTGGATTCTGTGCCATTAAATGTAGAGTCCCGACCTGGCTGGCTAAGATATTCAAGCTTTGCCTGACAGGAGCCTGATGTTGTTTCTCCATGGAGCCAATTCTTCAGACGGCTGTCTCGGCAAATCGGGGCACCGTCTGTGACAACCAGCGAGATCTACGGGTTCTACACATATATAAGAATCTACAACTCCCTCTTACCTTCATAGATGAACAAGACAACAAGTCAACAGCAAAATGGCTCTCCTGCTTTTAGCTGGCCTGGTCGCTGCAGCCAACGCCCTGACAGCCACCGTCAACACAGGGCAAACTTTCCAGACCACGGATGGGTTCGGCTTCTCGCAGGCCTTCGGCCGCGCCAACGACCTGATCAATCTCAATGCGGACCAGCACCAGTACGCCCTGGATCTCCTCTTTAGCCCTACTAAGGGAGCAGGTATGGCCATCCTGCGCAACCGCATCGGCTCTGGTAGCGGCGACAGCATTTTGCCAACTTCGCCTGGCTCTTGCAGGACTGCATACTCCTCCATGCTCTCTGACGGTATCCAGGCCGCAGACTTTATCAAGGTGCTGCAGCTCACCATGGAAAAGGCGGGCTTGAGCCACGTGGGCATCAACTGCTGCGACGCGATGGGCTGGAAGGCGCAGCAAACTCGCACGGCACAGCTCATCTCGGCCGGTGTCGAGAAGCTTCTCTCGCGGATCACCTCGCACTCATACTCGTCTGATCCGACCAGCCCCATGGGCGCCTCCATCCCCGTCTGGCAGACCGAGAACGCCGACCTCTCGGATAAGGGCACCTGGGAGACGGCCTGGTACTCCAACGGGGGCCCAAGGCGAGGGTTTCACCTGGGCGCAGAAGATCTACACAGCCATCACGCAGGGCGGGGTGAGTGCATACCTGTACTGGGAGGGCTTCGAGAAAGATACCACCAACTCGTGCCTGGTAATTACCGATGGAAAGAATATCATCCCATCCGGGCGGTTGTGGGCGTTTGCACAGTGGAGTCGATTTATGCGACCTGGCGCGGTGCGCGTGGCCGTCTCCGGGTCCACGTCGACGCTCCAGATGATTGCGTTCAAGATTCAGGATGGCACTGTTTCGGTGCAGATGATTAACAGTGCGTCTTCAACGACACCGGTCACCGTCAAGGGGTTCTCGGCTCGCTCGGCCAAGGCATACCTCACGGATAACAGCCACAATAACGTTAGCGGAACCACCATGTCACTTAGTGGAGGAGCGGCTACTGTCAATGTTCCCGGACATGCAATGGTGACTGTGATTCTCTCGTAGGTGACATCTCCGCCACAAGCAAGGACTACGACTGCTGCTTCGACTACCGTCGCGGCGCATTGTGCTCAACGTAGAGGATAAAAACGGACAAACATACCTGGCAGGCGCAGAACGTGCGATATTCTCAGTGTCTATGATCACTTTAGCTATTTCCAACGATTTGCTTTTCAAACAGCTATGTGGTAATTTAAATCTGAAAAGAGGACAGACACTGATGTGACATATCGCAACCGTACTTTGATCCTTGCAGTGAGACATGTCAGGCAGACCCTCGCTTAATCGTGGAGGTTTCACAGCAGTCTATGGAAGGTTTAAACTGCTGAAGATCAGCTTTGATTCATTCTGAATGTGTCTATTCTACAATGTAATGAATGAACAATAAAGCAGAAATCCACCGTCTAGGAACACCTCCTATACCCGTAAAGCATTTCATTCTAATCAAGCAAGGCCAGCTTACTCTTCTCTGTCCCCTACTTGATGAACACTTTCCATCGAAGAAATGAACGTCACCCAATACAGACCAGCGTGCAAGATTCCATCAGCCCAACGTAACCGTAATTTCCGCAGTAGCCGAGCAACTCTGCGTCGCAACATCATCCGACTCCTGATACACCTCGCTGCAGTCACTGTCCCCAGCCGCACAGGTCACGGATGAGCAACTTGAGTCACTAGGTGTAGCCGAGAACCCCGCCGTGATGAACTCCGAGTCCGAGTCCATGTCAATTGCGGACAAGTCCCAGTAGAGGGTGTCGCTGGCTTTGGTATATTCGAACTGGAGGACGCTGGCCTGACTCTCGGTGGTGGCCATCTTGATGGAGATTCCGCCGCCGTTGGAGTTGGTCTGATAGGTCTCGGTGTACGTCTCGCCGGAAGCGATGGTTTGCATAGCGCTGGAGGTATCGGAGGTCGACCACAGGTAGACGGTGGTGTCGAGGTTGTTTACGATTTGGACGCTGCCGCTGCTGCTGGTTGTGGCGCTGGGGCTGGCACTGGTGCTGGCGAAAGTGGAGGTAGTGCTGATGCTTGTGCTGGAGGTGGTAGTTGTATCATGCCTAGTCATGCTGCCACCAGGATAGAATTGTGGGAGGGCCGAGACAGCCAGCGCAAAGGCCGCTGGGAAAAGGATTTTGGAAAAGAACATGGTGATTGACCGATTTAAAGGAGTGTTATGTCTAAGGAGAGACTGTGGCACAATTGCAATTGATAGGAAAAGGAGAGTGTGAGGATCAACCTCGTCTAGGGAAGATTTTATAAAGAGAATCAACTGTAAGGACTGCCTGCTTTGCGTGAGGAGTCAACAGGGTCGTAGCATGCCCCTGCTATATTTATATCCCATGGTGGAGTAGGGCGTCGCGAACACTTGATCAAAACTGTCAGCGCATACACGTGGATAGCGTGTTCTAGCCCTGTTCTCATCGATCGGGTCCATTTTTGATCGTGAGAGGAGGCTTATTCGACGTTCTCTAGCTGCATCTATATCTGTCGAGGCAGATGCTGTTCAGGACATGATACGAGGACTCGTACTGTGTTTCCTCATAAACACAGGCCAATTGAATGGGAAACTGACAAAGCATTAGAGCGGTTCTTAAGCGATTGGACCAATAATACAGCGTGATTCATCTTCATTATCCACTGTGGTCTCGACTCTTCAATCCAGGCCTTTTTGCGGGTCTCCACTTGGTCAATTTGCGTGACTGAAATCGTAAGCGCATTACGCACTCAGGGGAGATGCTCAGACTGTCACCCTTAGGACTCGGACATAGGGTATATAGTTCCCTGTCAGGCACTCATGGCACAAGAAAAGAACCAGTATGGCTCATCCATGATGGGGCGCATTGGTCAGCAATTTCATCATCTAGAGGACTTTGTTGTCAAAGCGAAACTCATTTTTCCATGCAGGGCAACCGTCTCATTCCCTGGTCTCTGGACAACTGGTTATCTAGACATGCTGTATTTATTTCGAAAATCCCTGATATGTGCAGTTCAAGTCAATGGGATACTGGATACCAATGTCGATCCGATTTCTGATCTCTCATAACTACTCATACATTGCGGTAGACTCTAGACCAGCAAGCCCTCACATCAAACAATGCATACTAGAAGAACCAACCTGTTTCAATAATATTGGGTAGTCAAATTAAATATTAATGAGCGTTATCCTAATGGACGAACACCATCAATTTTTCGTGCTTGACCTAGGACTAAAATCTCGGGAGTATCAGCGCAACCAATCAATGCGCACATTACATATGTCGGGTTCAAAGCATCGAGTCCACAATTCAGAGGTTTCAAGTACAGCAGGACGGTGAGGGCAAAACAATCCTGAATGTTAATAATCAAGCTGTCATTTAAGCAGCCGGTTGGGCAACATCTGCTGGCGCATCCGCAGGGGCACGGCCGGCGTCGGGATGGGGATGTTTCTCGGCATGTGGGTGCATTCCCTCTCTTCCACTATAGTAGAAATTGAAGATCTCGAGGCACATGGCGCAGAGAGTCCAGAAGCTACACACATGAGTTAGCACGCTTGACTGCGCTCCACAATCAGCTATCAACATACAAAGCCAGGAAAGAGAAGGCTTCAGCAGTTCTCTTGCGGGTGCATGAGCTTGAGACACCGAAAGAGAACCATCGACAGTTCTCCTGCCCAATGTGCTGGGCCAGGAAGATGAATGCGGCAAGCCACCTGTTCCATCACTCATCAGTACTCACGTCTCATGAAACAGGGAAGCATATAAACGTACAAGTAGGAAAAGACAATGTCCAAGGGCAGCATATATCCGCGGTTACGTTTCATAGCTGATACTACCATCGCAGGAATATAAAACGCTGTTGTCAGAACAGCCTGCCAAAGTCAGAACCATATTTCCCGTCATATAGACGCGATAGACCTACAATCACCAGCGGATAGATCACTCGGTAGCCGTCCCTCTTGGTCACGGCCCAAGCCGTGATACCCATGACGATGACAGCACTCATCCATGCGAGTAGACGGGCGACGAGGAGAAAAGGGCGGAGCGCATCTCTCGGAGTCCAGGCCATTTTGGACGTTGTTGTTGTGTGCGGTCAGCTCGATGACAATGGAATATGAGGTGTCTGCAGCTTGTGTACATATTTACATCCAACACTTCCAGAGCTCCTTTTAACCATTTTGGCTGTCCTTGTGGTGTGACTCGAGGTCCGAATGTCATGAAATCATCGGCTGGGATGGCTGAGAACCATTGGCCGAACCACGGATATGAGACAGCAGCTGGAGTCTAGCATCACACCTGTCACACGATCAGTACATTACAATCAAATTGATAATCAATGATGTCTGAGCTCGGACTCCATGATTACATCAGGCATTGTTCAATGACATACTATATGTATTGTGCAGCGCCCTGGATGCGGTACCTTGGATGGTGCTCCTACCCAGCAGACAGATGAACTGGGAGTGATGCCGAATGGGCATATTACAAATCTATTCAATGGTTTGGTATATCCATACTGTGTGTAATATAGCCTCTGTAGATCTGTAGATGATCCATGACCGGCCCGCGTGGAGCCTGATTGTCGAACATCCTCATTGATCCACCAAGTCTGAGCGGGAATACCACGACTTTCAAGTACGTACACTGCGGGCCTCCAGCATTTACGTTCAGTGACGGACAAAATGGACTTCGGCTCTTACTTCTGCCTGCATGTATCCTGACGTGCAATAAATGAGCAAGGTAAGATTGACAAAATTGCAACTGATGACTGGAAGAGTCACAAAAAATGAAAAGTTAAAAAATGGTCACTACGAGGGTCGAACTCGCGACCTTGGCGTTATTAGCACCACGCTCTAACCGACTGAGCTAAGCGACCAGTTGTTGAAAGTACCTGTCTTATTCTAATGACAAGGCAAGAGGGAATCCCACGGCCACTTTTTTTGTTGTCTTTTCGCATATCTGTATGGACAGATGATCATACTAACACAGACTTGATCTGACTCAGGCCCTCGGTGAGTCTTCAGAATGATGTCTCTTGTACTGGCCCTATTTACCTGACTCAGTAATAGTTGACTGTGCGTTGTTAATGCTTGCTCGACCTCTCAGAAGCTATTATATATAGTTCAATCATCCCGCGTATTGTGCCCCGTTATTATTGATGTTCACTCGTCAATGTAGATGTCAAAAATAATGGTAGAAAAAATTTGTATGGGATCGTCATGGAAGATCAATGTTGATACTCAGCAGCAAAATTAAATAAGTATAGTCGACTACTCGTTCTACAGGACTTCCATTCTTCTATCCACGAAGTGAGGTGGCTAGGAACTACACCTGAAAAATCCTAGATGCACACACCTCTGTACAATCTGTAGCCTAATCGCTCGCTGGTATCAGTTGCCAAGCTGATAAACATTTTCTGCATCAAAAGACTTCCGAGGAAACATCTGATAGCCCTTCTGGTTGGCCAGGACGACCTTGCCTTTCTCATCCGTGAATTGACAGTTATAATGTGTATGACCAAAGGCCCAAGCTTTGACAGCCGTGGACGTCCAGCATTCCTCCGAGGACAAATCTGTCATGAAAGCCGAGGTCACATCGCTATGCTTATGCCTGTGACTCATACAGCGCGAATCCATGGATGGGCAGTGATGAGTGAAAATAAAGATCTGTCTCTGTGGCTCCTCCTTTGTAATCTTGGATACCTCGGCATTTAGCCATTTGACGTCCGACTCATGAGCGAGGTTATGGTCCTCCACGGTCCAGTGAAGGATATCTTTAAAATCAACCGCTCGGGACTCGACGGAAAACTCCTGCTCCGGAGTGACATGAGAGAAGAGGGTACATCCAAGCACGGTATGGGTATCCGAGATGTCGTAGCGAGTCTGGTCTAGAAAGACGAAGCGTCCAACTCTGGAGGAAGAGACCCGCGTCCGTTCCATTTTTGCTTCAAAGGCTCGCATCTTCTTCTTTGCAGTCTGGAGCGACATATGGTATGGTTCATGGTTTCCAAGAACGAAGAAGACAATCAGATACCGCTGGATCTGATGTTCGAGGAACTTGAATAATTGCTCGTTCGCTACATGGCCAATGTCCCCGAGGAGTGCAAGATACGATGCTCTGTTCTGGAATTGGAAATCATCATAGGAGGAATGGGTCTCGAGATGAAGATCAGACATGATCTGGAATGACAAAGGAGCCATGTTAATGCCCCTGGAAGCCAATGTAATCAGTCCACATTGATATGCTGAGCGGGAGTGTGAGTTGTTACTTCAATGGTCCAAGTGCATTCCACGTCATCAACAACGCAGCATACCGTAACTATGGATTGTTTGCGGATATCACCTGGGTTATTACTGTAAATGAGTATACAGACGACTCCTGCCTGGACTACGAGAGGAAGGTGACGAACAGCGACGTTACGTAGGATCACGTGGTGTCAGCCATTGTTCTGTTACTGTTTCTTGGTGATTTCCGCATGTGACCTGTGAGACCTGGCAGGAAGAACCAACTCTTTTGATGGCGTCGCGTTGCTAGGTCTCGACCTGAGGGTTTATCGTCCAGATTGACTAGCTTTAATAACCTCTATCCTCTTTTTATTTGAATACTCTCCAGTTAGACCCCGAGCCATGCTTACATTGTAAGCATGACATCTCTCTTAAACGCGTGGAGAAGCGCTCTTCGTCGCAAGTCCTCATCCTCAAAGCTATCCCCCAACGTTTCATATATTACTCTACCATTAGAAACGCCTATAGGGAAGGACTTTACCGCACTATAAGTCTGAACATATTTCCCGGTCCATATCGGGGATGTATACGAGGCCAGGTACCAGATCACGGGCAAGCTTGGCTATGGAGTATACTCGACCAGTTGGCTATGCCGGGATCTTCAGTAGGCGTCTTCTCCACGCGCAACGCAGGAAGCTTAGTTCCTGATTTTATTCGGAAATACGATAGTCAGTCTGTAGCGACGTACATGGTACAACTGAGCTGCTCTACTAGTCCAATTGGCTGAGGTCCACCGCAATCTGCGTCACCACGGTGTACGGTTTGTCGAAGCAAGCGTCCCAACACGTCTCGCCTGACGCCCAGAATTTCTCCAGCAGGGCTTTGGCCGTCAGCGGGACATATGAGCCAATGTGGCGACTCATCTCCGGCAGGTGTTCTCGAACAAAAGCTCGCATCCCTGCGCCGCCATTCACAGCTTGCACCCCGAGCACGACCAACGGCCATAGTATGGACCTTTTTATTCTTGGGGATGACAGGGCCTCATTGAGCAAGTCCTGCAGAAGCCGCCCATGGCTGGCACAACTGGCTCTCAGTAAGGGGTTCAGAGGCAAAACAGACAGGCTCTGCAGCGATAGGATGCAGTATAATGACACGGCGGCCTGGTACGATTTTCCCACAATCCTCCAGTCCTCTTTGGATGACGGTTTGGAATCGGCCCATCGTTCAGAGGAGAAAATATTGATACGGTTAAGGACTGCGTACGCCTCTTGGGCGAGATCCCCCAGTCGTGTGGGATCTTGTTTCCAGGCTTGCACGCGAAGATGATTGATCCTGATAATCTCGGCGAACAGGGGCTTGGGACACATCTGGAAGTCAAACACTCCGTTGCCAAAGTTCTCTAGTATGAAGTCACTTTCTTCAAGGCGCCATCTACTTGTTGCCAAGTGGGAAGTGGGCGACGAAGTGTCCCCAATGACTGCAATGCTGTTTGGCTGTCAGCTGTATGCTACTCCATACTGAACAGTTTGTGCACAGTAACGTACAACACAAAGCAATGGAGCAGTGGTGCTAAGCTGGCCGACCTGGCCAGAGAACGGATGCCGCCGCGCAGCATGATTAGTTTCTGGAGCCCTTCGATGTGGTATCGCCAGTGGGGAGAGGCACCTTGCTGAGCCTTGCGTGGCAAAACATGGTTTAGTATCGGTGGATGGTTCTTCATACTAAAATTTCGACTCACATCAATGAGTAGAAGCGTGATGATTCCGGCAAGGACGACATCGCTTGCACGCTTATGTCCTTGATTAATATCGTTTCTGAGGGAGCGAATGACAAGTCCCCGGTAGCGATAAAAGGTCACCGCTAGGGATTTAGACTGAGGGTCATTCCGCGTTTGGTTCATTCGATGACTGAGGGTCATACAGACTATACCGAGTTGTAAGTACTCGGGGTGCGCAGCCCCTCGCTGAAGAAGCGCGGATGAGATCCTGTAAACGCCATGGTGCGGCCCAAGGTCATTGACGGGGAGCAAGTCGGGGTATATACAGGCGTTAACTGACCAGGGGTTAGTCCATTTTCTGGCTATGGCGCTACATATGTATTTCACTTGCAGTATTCGGCTGCCTGGGCCAAGACGGGGGCATCAGAGATGGCCTCGAAGCGGGGAACGACGGAGCGCTCTGCTGCGACCCTCGCCCGGTTCATTTCCTGATTGTTCACCTGTTTCCGATTCCGAAATTTTACCCTTCCAGGAGGAAGCCACTTTAACCTGAAAGGTGCCTTATCTTCGTATCCAGGGCAGACTATCCCGGAGGTAGAGCACCGCTTACATTGGGGCCGGATAAAGTCACAGACTAAAGACCGCCGGAGACATTCCCAACAGTGGCGCTGTCGATCCTCCATGGTCTATGTACCTGATCAGAGACGATCAAGCGAGGGAACGATAAAAGGCTTCAGGGGTGGGGAAGTGAAAGGTTGACTCTCTCCCCTGGAGCAAGCACGCGAGTTGTACAATAAGATGAGCGACGGTTCTTTCAAGTCTTCAATAGACAACCGCCTCAGAATGATCGTCACCGTTTTAATTTAACGTCTTGGCGTCTCTATTTTCCTAATTCGGCAAAGCGTCTCCCAGCTATGATGCTCTCTTTGGAGAGCAACTGGAGAGCCATATAAGCCAGCATGGTCCACTGTCAGATAAATAACAGAAGAGAGGATCCTATTTGGTTCAACTCGAGAATTTTCTCTTCAAGGTCCAATACATGATGGCAAGCGGGCAAGTCGGTAGGCTAGCATCGATTTCTTCTCCACTAGAGTATTATACGATGTATGTGATAGCGATCCTGACAAGCCCTAGTTCCAGGGAGCCTTTACGTCTACGCTCCTAATAAGGCAGCCCCGATCTTCTTCACAATTGCATTTGCTGTCTCAGCAGTTGGCCATATTTGGCAATGCCTGTGGGTGTCCTGAGTTCCTGCGATATGGCTTCCTTCATTCAGACTTCCTAATTCCCATATTAGCCGCTACAAATGCATCAGAATGATCGGGCTGCACCCATTGTGTGCAGTCCTGTTTACAGCTGGATATGCAATGCGGGCATATGGAGCCGACGGGCACTATATTTACAACCCTGACAGCTCACAGAACCTGCTCGTCTATATTCTCAGCCAGGTTTTTATCTATATATGCCCGTGAGTTATATGTGAGATCAATGCTGTCTTCGCACTGACTGAAGGTCTGGCCCTATAGTCCGCTCCTCGAACTGGCCAACTACCACGTTCTCGGCCGGATGTTCTACTACGTCCCAAATCTCGCACCCCTTCCCCCCGGCAAAGTCCTGGCCATTTTCGGCGCCCTAATGGCACTCGTGGAGGCACTGAACGCTCTGGGGGTAGCCTTCAACGCTAACCCAACCGGCAGCCAGCAAGGATTGGGAAAAGCTTTGATCCTCGTCGCGCTTGCCCTTCAACTGTGCGTGGTTCTTTCGTTCGTTTTAATAGCGGCCTCTTTCCAGTGGCGGTGCGCAAAAGCCAATATTCGTCGCAGGTCTCTGCCGACCCTTCTGGTCACGCTAGACATCAGCATGGGGTTAATCCTGGTCCGTTGCATCTACCGCCTGGTTGAACATGTCGGCAACACGTCGGTGGACCTCGGTGATCCAGAAGAACTTAGATCCCTGAGCCCCCTTTTGCGATACGAGTGGTTCTTCTATGTCTTTGAGGCGTCGCTCATGCTCCTCAACTCTTTCTTATGGAATGTGTTCAATCCGGGCCGGTATCTGCCCAGACACCACACGGTTTATTTGGCAGCGGATGGCACGACGGAAATCGAAGAGGAGGAAGTCCGCAATGACCAACATGTTCTGGTTAAAGCTGCGTATGCGGCCGTCAATGCGCTGACATTTGGGCTGTTTCGCCTCTTTGTCCGCCAGAAGGATGAAGAGAACCACCCTCTAACAGAGCGAAATAAATAGATACCTGTCATGGGGTGTCAGAATGAACGGTGGCTGGAATACTGCAAGTAGTTCTCTGGAGCCATCAACATCCCTATCTGGATCTAGTAGAATGGACTCTGAGAGGGTGACACCGGTTTCGACATCAGATGTAGCTGGTGAAAAGAAGGGAATGGATTGCATGCATTACATCGCAATGAAACGGATTCGGCAAATTTAGACTTGTCCATATATTTTGCACAGAAGCTCTTGCAGTCGAATGCAACCAGTGAACCTGGTAAGACTGTGTACATGTTCGGGTACTTATCTTTTGGGGGTTAAAAGTCGAGATGCTGAAAATGAAAGATAGAAAGCAATAGCTTGGATTGAGGGAAAGTACAAATCATCCTACTTACTAATAATTATGCTACCATTCTTCTATTATTTCCACTATCTGGCCAACTGCTGGGGTTTTCTGACTCGGTCTTATGCCACTTGGGGTTTATGAAACGTCCGGCAAAACTCCATCGCCGGAAATCCTTTTATTGTAGGTTTCACTCTCTGACACAGGCTATTAAAATTGATTAATATTGACTCGGTACTACGTGGCCATAATGATCAACTAATGACAGATAATAATAAAAGCTTAAGTGATTCCATACTATCATCCCCTCTCCTTTCCAGGCTGTTATGCTCCACTAGATGCAACTATCTTTTTCATATTTCCCGGCAAAAGAAATAGACTCATAGTAACATTGATAATAATTCTTCTGGCAGATTATGTATTATTATGATCACCATTTGGGATGGAATATACTTGGACCAAACAGAGAGTAGTTAGTTACTGGCAAGAACTAAGCTTCGGCCGCCGAGGCCAGGCATTTCTTGGAGCCAACATGTTTCATCAACGAAGCAGTTTCCCTCTACTCTCTAGGCTAATTAGGAAAGTGGAATGATTAGAGGGACAAGTGGATCCATCACAAAATGAGATCCATCAACTCCTAGTTGGCCAGAATAGCCTTAGGCTGGGTACTGCTCGTCATCCGTGCTAGATTGTAAGTTTGTAGCGAGCATTGAGACCTTCTGTCCTCCTGGGTCCTTCCATCTGGATTGTCAGAAGACCGTCATTTTAGGCTGTTGGTAAAAGTGTCGTCTCGTCGGGCCTGATTCCGTGAAGATTGTTGACTGCCGAAGTTGGGGTGCATGTGCACTTCTGCAGCAGAGGGGAAGCAACCGCTAAGCTTTTAGCCGCTGGGACAATCCGGGGAAAGCATTACTGCCGAGGAGCAAAGATCATCCAAGCAAAGCTTACCCTCTAGGGTGGTGTGATCATTCAGCTAGGCTGTTCGAAAATACATAAATTTAGCCGAAAAGAACATATAAGGAGGGTCTGTCCCCTCCTGGCAGAGCACTTTGACAATCATCACTTTATTCATTAGAGCCTACAAGTGAGTCTCAAAATGATCTCCTTTTCCTCGCTTAGCTTTGGACTCGCCGCTATCGCCGGCGCATATGCTCTTCCGAGTGACAAGTCCGTCAACTTAGCGGAACGTCAGACTATCACGTCCAGCCAGACAGGCACTAACAATGGCTACTACTATTCCTTCTGGACCAACGGTGCCGGATCAGTGCAATACACAAATGGTGCTGGTGGCGAATATAGCGTGACGTGGGCGAACCAGAACGGTGGTGACTTTACCTGTGGGAAGGGCTGGAATCCAGGGAGTGACCAGTAGGTAACGCCAGAGAACTATAAGAAGACAATGAAGAAAGTGCTAAACTCTCTACTAGTGACATTACCTTCTCTGGCAGCTTTAATCCTTCCGGAAATGCTTACCTCTCCGTGTATGGATGGACTACCAGCCCCCTAGTCGAATACTACATCCTCGAGAACTATGGCAGTTACAATCCTGGCTCGAGCATGACGCACAAGGGCACTGTCACCAGCGACGGATCCACCTACGACATCTATGAGCACCAACAGGTCAACCAGCCTTCGATCATCGGCACGGCCACCTTCAACCAGTACTGGTCCATCCGCCAAAACAAGCGATCCAGCGGCACCGTCACCACCGCGAATCACTTCAAGGCCTGGGCTAGTCTGGGGATGAACCTGGGTACCCATAACTATCAGATCGTTTCCACTGAGGGATATGAGAGCAGCGGTACCTCGACCATCACTGTCTCGTCTGGTGGTTCTTCTTCCGGTGGAAGCGGCGGCAGCTCGTCTACTACTTCCTCGGGCAGCTCCCCTACTGATGGCTCCGGCAGTGTAAGTCTTCTTCCATAGGGTTGTGGCTTTATGCGTATTCTGACTGTGATAGTGCTCTGCTTTGTGGGGCCAGTGCGGTGGAATCGGCTGGTCTGGTCCTACTTGCTGCTCTTCGGGCACTTGCAAGGCTTCGAACTCGTACTACTCCCAGTGCCTGTAGCACCTTCTTGCAGGGTTATATCCAAGTTATGGACACATCTGATTATATGCGATGGATTTAAAGACTGAAGATCCTGGCGTTCCCGCTGTCTCAGATGTAGCACTTATGCCTGAATAGGCATGGTAATCAACAGTCTCACTTTTACTTTGAGCTCCTAGGTTCTATTTTACCACGTTAGGGAGGGATAGTGTCGAAGCTGAAATGACCGGATCATCCCTCCTCTCCACGCCCGTCGCGCTCCTTGACTATCGTACACTTATATTAGGATTGCTATATATCTTCACAGGAAAGGAAGGAAAAGAGAACAAGGCGAGTTGCTGTACATGAATCCCTTTCTTCACACTTGCTTATTATATGCATCCTCAAGTCCGCTATCAGCCAGCTTCGGACGCAAAAACATCAAGGCAACCCGTCAGAATGCGCCTAAGCACTCCTATCGCCAATTATAGAAGTGACCAAGCTGACGATCGGCAGCAGGGTCATGAAGACGGGGAGTAATTGACCAAAATCCCAAGATGATGTGAGGCCGTTCTGGAGTAGACTGTAGATCAGAGCACCTAAGCTGAAAGCCCACAACAGTGCCAGCCAGACACCTGCCATTCTCCATGGAAAAATGACCTCCGCAATCAAGGATAGTATCCACCTTGTCAGTTTGGCATCCGTCTCCACATACCTTTCGCTGAAAGCTACTGCAGTTTTGAACAGACACCGCTTTGCTATGGCATACGGGTTATACCGATGCCATATCGAGTCCGAAGCACCGCTGTGCGACAGAGGCTTTACCAGAGCCAACCATTCCCGGGTAAAGACAATGTCCTGGGCCGAGGGCGAGACACGGCTGACGATGGTTCTGACCTCCATTGCCTGGTCAGAAAGAAAGACCGGTAGATATGTGAGCAGATATATCCACATAATGCCAATGACCTCAATCACAGTTGCCGCATGCCAGAATCTGCTGGCCAAGGAGGACAACTTCTGGGAATCCTTTGGTTTATTAGGCGACAGAATGCGCACCGCAACGACCAGCCACAAGCCGTAAATGATATACATGATGACTACACGGAGCGTAGCAAGCTTCCGATGGCGTTGGAAGTAGGGACGGAGGGAGAGCAGCGTCGCTGCATGCGTGAAACTGGAGTAGCAGACCACATCGGTCACTGTCCATAGGTTGTTGGCGCCGTGGTGGACGGACGATCGCCAGTACTGAGCATAGCCGCACACGAGCAGCAAGAGTCCGGTCACCAGTTGCTGGTCACTCAACTGAAGCACAAAAGCGGTCAAGACGCGTATCCAGAATTTATCTGAATGGTTGAGAGTTCTGTGTTTCCCGTATTGCTCCTCGTGGATCGTGGACGCTGAAGGGGACGGACCGCGTCTTCGGAGGTAAAGAACCGCATACGAGGCGACAAAGGTCAATGTCCCGGTCAATATAAAACCGCTGATTACCTGTGTCCTGTTAGCACATATCCTATCAAAAACGCTTGGGAAACGCACCCCTACTCCGGCAATATTGGGGTCTGGTTCATATGGGTTCACTACTGTACAGTCACCCATGGACTCCATTAGACAAACGATTTGACAAATAAAAGCTATAAAGTAGAAGAAGACATTCTGGAAACCGGAAAGTAGTCATGTTCGATATCTGATATGCAATGTATTCCGGGAGATAGAAGGTCTACACTCGAATGTCAACAGGGGACAAGTACGTCGTGATTTATGCAAAGATATTCTCCCTCAACGCATGTTCTGATGTCTTCTGATGTTTGATTATCAACCAGGCAGTGCCCGACAAATATCAAATCGCAACGCAACTTCTGAGCTCGTGCTGGAGAATGCCAAATCATCTTTTGCTGCGTAAGTGCCCGTATGTTTGCCCGGGCGTAAGTAGGGTATGCACAGCCACCATGCGTGGAAACTGGCAACTACAAGCGCAGGCTTGTGATTGATCAAGATAAATACTATCATCTACCGGAAGATATCCTCGACCTTTACCCTTAGAAATGATGCTTAGGTGATCTCTTAGAGCTCTCCAACGTCGGTGTGAGTGGTGATATTAGAAGGGACAGCTGCAACGCCAACTTGTCCATCGACGTCCTTTTGGAACTTGGTCAACATAGCACTTTATTCGGAGCTACTAAGCTAGTAAACGTAGTGATGGCGCTTTCAAATCAATATCATAAGGCGTGTAATCTCAGTCTCATAGTACACCACTTCTAAGCCAGAGCCTTGGCCGCCACTTGCTCCGGACTCTCCTCTGCAATTCCCAGTAAATCCGCATCTGATTCCTCTCGCGACCGAGCAAGAAGACAGCGAGATTGACCCTCATCAAACAATTGTGCCACCACCAGGTCCAGAATCCAACCACTAACACCGTCCTGGAATTTGCGTTTCCCGTTCTCCATGAGTGTCTTTGTGGACGCTCGTTGTACCTCCCACTGTTTCCCCGTCACAGATTGAAACGCTTCCAACAGCTCGTTCTGACAGGTTATGATGGACTGCGCCTTGACAAAGCGGTTGGCAGTCTCGCCCGGATGCTGCAAGACGCCGACCACCGACTGTCCGATACCCTCGAGCGTGGTTCCGGTGAACCGTTCGGTGCCAGAGTCATAGATGATGGCCGAGCAGCGCGCTACATCGAAGCCCATCGCGGGGAAGCGCTTCAACGCCTTGCGAGCTGGTTAGCTTTGAGGCGAGAGTATGAGATAAATTGCTATCACTTACCCAATCAATTGGATTCCCAATGCTAATTCCGGTGTATGTAAAATTGGGATTGCTGTCTGCTTTCGCTTTCGCATGATCCCATCCCGCACGCCGTTGCGCATGAATGGCGTTGAACTCGGCGAATGACTTGGGATTGCCACCCCAGCCAAAGTCATCAAGGATGAAGCGCTCCACGCCCGCAGCCTCGGCAGCATCGATCATGGTGACTTGTGCCCCGATACCGCCGGGACCCACCACGCAGACGGCTGCATCCTGTCCCGCAAGGGCTGATGTGAGGTTCTCCAGGGTGTAAGTGGTTCTGATTAGTGGAATGTCCGGAGGGAATGTCGCCTTCGATTCGGACCGGGTGATAATGGTTACTGTGAAGCCTGCACGTTGTAGGGCTGCTGTGATTGCGGTGCCAAAGTTGCCAGAGGCCGGTAGGGAGGTCAGTAGGGGTGTTTCCCGTCATATTGAACGCTAGACAGTCAGTCTTACACCAAAAATAGCGACTCTTTGAATGACGGCCATGGTGCTCAAATGTGCTCTTGTTTCTGCTTCGACTTATTGCAGGCTCATCATATTGATGCTTGAGCTCGAAACGTAGGGCCTTTTATAAACAAAGGGACGGAAGACAGAGGTCCATCAATTCGCAGGCAACCATCTCACATCATCACATATCTCACCCCGTCTAGCGCTGACCCCGCAGCTAGATGTACCAGTGACTAGTGTTTTAGTAGTCAAGCAGCATTGGACAAGCTTGGAGGCTCATTTGGGTCTGGTGATTCATGATGGAAGGCCCATTTTGTTCCAAATAGACTTGTAATCAGAGACCTGCAAGTAGTTCCTATGACAGCATGAGATGCGTAGTCTAGACATAGTTCACATATTACACCTCCCGAGCTTCATAGTATCACACATACATCATATAGGACGAATGGAATATATTCTCATTTTAAAAATTAATTAATACTAAAGTAAGTCTAGTTATCATCTATCCGTCTAAAACTCCGGGTATCGATCTCTGTTCTTTCTTTATGGTATAGGACGACCTATTTCGGCCCTCTTTTGCCCTTGTACTGCCTCCCAGATGACCAACGATATGTCTCGATTATCCCACGACTTGGACGATTGTATAGTAGGCAATCGTATGGTCCAAAGCGGTGCGACCAAGCAGGGAGATTATCCTGGAAGAACCTGCCTCTCTTCGATTGGACCGATTCGATTTCCTCATCAGGGCATCCACCGCGGCTTCAACCGAATCATGGTCGGCTATAAATGATGGTTTTTGAATTCATTCAAGCATCGGATATTCCCTGCACCTTCGCGACCGCAACATTGCTCTATTCTTTTGGCTGAATCATCTCATTCGGATGAGAAGTGGCGATTCTTGAATCTTCCGAGCTTTATTCCCTCTTTATACCTCGAATCCGAGGAATATCGGATGAAGGTTGCCATCTTGCTTCAGCCGACCGGCCTTATTATGTTGGTTTCGACACGTCAAATCGCTCAGTCATCCCCTTACGATGCTGCCACAGCCTTGTGGTACTGACTGGCCAGTTCTTCACATACGCCCCAGATGCGTCGACGGTTCGCCACTCCAATAAGCGCCAGGTCGTCCATGCCGTAGCGAGCAGCGGTCATCTTGTCGAGCCACATGTACAAGCGCTTATAGTTGACGTCGGCCGGCAAATCCCTGGGGTTCTGCGAGGAGTAAAATTCCCAGAACCATGGCATATCCCACTGGATGAATCGCTTCCAGAACCAGTTGTCCTGAGTGACAATCTGAATGCTCAGTGATGCCTGAGTCAATGCCTTCAGCGAATCCCCGGGCAGGTATGAGCAGATCTGATACACGAGTTCGAGTGGGAGCTTGCCGAAGGGGCTGGCGGGCGAGCGGCCCTCGAGATCAAATTGTAAGAATGACTTTTTGAATTTGCTGTCGGTGGTCATGTCGGTTTTGAGAAAGTCGTCCAAACCAGATGTCTCGGTTGGGTGAGTCGCGCAGTACTGTAACTGGTCAGTATGAGAACGATGCGACTTGGTCGTTGCTGCTTGCCTCTGCGCCGGGGATGCACTCCCAGTACCGGCCTTGCGCCCGCCGAATGTCGTCGCCATAGTTCAGTCGCAGAGCGGAGGAGGATTCGTTGGACAACTCTGTCATAACATTGTACAGGACTTTCATATCGATTGTTGAGCTGTCGGTGGAGCCGGTGAGAACGCGAGTCAGGATCTCAAAGCAGCATCCGTGGAAGGGGATGACTGGTCCGGGAGTATCGTCAGTCCCGGAGCCATAGCTGCATCACATTAGAATAAATCCTTTCCAGTTCGATGGATAGGGTGGTCAAACCAGGTATAGACGTTCCGGTCTTGGCCCGGTACAGCGTCAGTTCCCGACTTGATGGCAATCTCTCCCTGCAATGATCTGTAAGCCTCCTGAATTGTGGATACACCATTGGCTGGAGAAGCATACAACGTCTGCATAATAACCTGGTCCGGAGACAAATGTTCTTAAAAATAGTCAGATAACCTGCCTTGATCGATGCAAAAGCCGACCATCAGCACTCACTTTCCCTTTCCCGAGGCAGCCTGAGGGTTGAATCCGAGACAGTATGCCTTATAGAGCCATGCTACGTTCTCCCAGCCAACAATCTTGGGATCGTAACTGCGAACGGGCTCTTCACCTTCCTGTGGAACCTGGTCGATAGACTGACCCGCTTGGAGGGCCTGAGATCTCTTTTCAATCCACCGTCTTCGACGCTCAGTTGCTGTTTCTGAGGGAGTTTCGATGAGCATTCCACAAAAGCCGACGCCGCAGATGGCGCAGTAGCAGTCGTAGGCCATAGTAAACTACTGGCTTGAGTTCCCGTGTATCCACGGGAAGAGTACCAGTGGAGATGCAATTGAGGATGGGTTGAGAGTTTGACGGGGGGATGGAGTGATCTATCTCTGCTCTCTGAACAGGGTGGAATGCATTTATTACTATCAGACCAAATGGAGCCATCTGGACTCGGTGGTCACGCACGCACACATGGAAAATTCGAAAAGATTTCGGTAGACGATCCGTTCCATCGACCAAATCCAACAATAACTGGATCGATACCCACAAGCCGAAGCAATTGACCCGCAGGAAGCAATGGTGTCCTGCCAGTTTGCCCCTGATCTGAATCCATTATCCACCTGGATGAGTTGTCATTCGTTGTTTTGATGGACTGCTATCTGTTAGCTGTTGTTTAGTGTCTCAGCTGACCTGACAAGTTTTCTGGCTAAGACCATCTATCCCCGTACACCGCTAAGTGGTTGAATATCGCTAAGGAGAGCCAAGTTGATATCGCCGCCCCTTTGAGGCAATGCCGAGTCCCGAGGAACTTAACTTCCTTTTGCCCCTTTTTCTTTTACCCAACACCTCTAAACCACAGCTGCAATGGCGATAACTTGATGACTGGCCGTCCCGCTGTTTCTGATTATTTGATGCTTGATCTAAAAATAGTTGTTTCTACGGAGTACGAGGTCTCGATTCCCCCGGTTCAGCTACGGAGTACGGGTCCTCTCGATACTATTTAGGATGGCGTGTTGGGTCACTTGATCAGCAGAAAAGGGACTAAATTAGTATCGAGGCCAGCCGTCGTTTAATTAAGGAGAAACGTGTCTAGACCGACACAACAGTACTTTCGTCGTCCTCCTCGCTTTCTAACTCCCTTCTAGCCCTGGAGCGAAAATCCTTCCTTCCGTCTCCCCGACACCAGGCACCTGGGAAGCGGTACGGATTACTAATCAACCAAGTGGCTGAAAGGGTGTAACACGGGAGCTTTGCATGCAGCGGATAAAAGCCGAGATTATATTAGTACGGAGTAGTTTGTTGTGCTTCTGACTCCAGTAGCAATTGCTCTCATGAATTCTCTTCATTCGAGTTCAGGCACCACGGAGACTTATAGACATCCAGAGTGGAGAGCTCTTTGACCTGCTATAGCGATCTGCAGCTACATCCCCGTCTCAAAATTGCGGTCAGACCGGATATCAGACTTTTCTTGTCCAGCTCCAGATTGTGTGAGATCAAATCGATGTGATTGGTGAAAATATGTGGGCTGCTCCTGTCAGAGATTATATTACGATTGGCTGGATTACTTCCAGAATTGTTCCTTTGGACCCATTCAACCAATAGAATTCAAGCAAAGACCAAGGGACACAGAGGACACCCCTCAAAATGCTCCACTCTCAATGAAGAACCCATGAATAATGAGATTAAAGATGAGACAAAACAGGGCTCAAAGATATGGCATGCCACTAAAAATCTGATAGATCAATCCAAAATCCATGTAAAATCCCCAGCTAATCTAACAGTGCTAACACACAGTAACCTGACGTATGATGTGATATATAGGTCCTCACACTGCAGTCAGCATGGGGAGCCATAACGCAAGTGACTTACAGCTGATCTCCACACGCTGCTTTCGCCTCATCATCTCGGATTCCCTAGACTGGTAATCCATCCTGGGTAGACGTGTCATCGGAATTGCCCTTGGAAGGTACAACAGGATTTCTCCGCAGCAACGGATCAACACTATGCAGAACCACACAGTCGACCAGCAAGCAAGGCTAGAAGCTCCCAGCTGGGAAAACTCAAGAATCAGTTCACCCTGGGCTCATAGCTTTCCAATCATTCTTTTATTTTGGAGCGAATATGTGCGCAGTTTTCTTTCTGTTGGCCGTCACTTCAACATCTGTTAAGTGAACCAAGCGCTGGGGCTTGACATATTAGTTATTATATGGGTTAGCACATGTAACCTCCTATAACATGTCATGGAGCCCAGTATAGCTGGATCTCAGATAGCACAGTCATGGTGAATGTGAGGGAGATGCATGGTCACCCATGTGCAAGCTTAAAATATTCTTTGGGCACGCCGGATATATTAAGTCAAGGACGACAGCCTTGGATTCTCTCAACAAGAGAAATTTTATATTATCCCTTCTTCTAGATATTGGACTGCTTCGTCACCATGATACTCATCCATACTGACAACAATCCTCATACATGGTACAGTGATATGTTTCGTAGGATTGCAAATGGATATCAGCTGGTTTACTCTCACGCTCACCTTGTAAACTCCTTAGTAATCATATACTAAATGCTACTGCAAGCTCTCATGAACGAGGGGCTTTAGCTCTTGTGTAAGCTGCCCTACATAGCGCTCATAATTCATCTCGTAGATTGCTAATCAGCCCATGTAGTAAACAGGTATGTACTCTGTTGTCGCGCATTCAAGACTAGCCAACTCAGGGCTGAGGGGAGAGAGTGAGGACTGTAGCACAGCACAGCATCTGCCATGGGTCACTAAATTAATGCTCATAGGTTAAGGATCTGACTGTGGAGTCCTCTTTTCGGTTGACCGTCGAATGAGAATTAAATTCAAGCTTTGTGGACCTAAAGACAAGACTGGACTGCTTATTGTGGAGAGAAGCTTGTTGGCCATCCTTAAAGGACATCGAGGCCTCTATCCTCATCTTTGCTCAGTAAAGAGAGACTGTTATCTGTGTGTCATTCCGATTGACGAGAACTGTTTTGTGAGCCATTTGAAGGTTTGTCTTACGCGAGCAATTAGCCTGCGCGGTCCATAGTCTTCTACCACTGGGTTATACACAAAGTCATCGTTTTCTCATCGTCCTAAGAACATCACCAGTTGATTCTCGAGAATGTGATATAGACAAGGCCTCATATCAGGCGAAGCACTATGACCCCGAAATGATGTTTTTTTTATTTGTTAAGACCACTATGACTCATATACTGTCATACCGTCGGCGACAATGGGTTGGGGGCCTGCGCTTACGTCGACCAGCACGCCTGATCTCGTTCTACTATATAGCATCTAGGAAATATTACAGACAGAAGTCACAATCATCAGACGACCTTGTGCTCTAGTCTTTCAGAGCCTGTGCAAATATTTTAGCCCCCTGATTTGGGCCATCCGCATCATCACATCATGCCTCTAGGATTTCCTAATTTTCGCAGCATCTCAGACGATGCTCAAATGCAGATGGCATATAAACCAAGACGAAAAAGGAGCGGGGGAGAGCCTCTCTTTTGCTCCATAACAAGTGGCAAGACGCTCTGCCAGCCCGATCAGCAACAGCGATCAGTATTCTCCTCAATCAAGGCAGGTGAGAGCCCCAGCGGCCTGCCAGAGAGAGTTGATAGGTTCATACTAGCTATGATGCATATCGCGCCAAAACAGGAGCCTTGAGCTCAACTCACCTAAAGAATCCATCGTAGCTTGGTCCTAAAGAGACCACTAAATTCCCCTCCCGGTATATATCCGTTGAATCCAGAAACGGAAGGACAATTAGTCAAAGTCGAAATGATGAAGGCAATAGTGAATCTGATTCCTGAAACAGAGTCGGGGAGCAGAGTGCAAGAAATGGGAAGCGAGATGGAGAGAAGAGATAAAGTTATACATGCTTGGTGCACGCTTACTTATTTGTGGATGGCCAGATCCAGAGATAATGCTATTCATTTCCTTCATGTTAAGACATAAAACAGTACTAAACTACCTAACCATCCTATTTCCATAACAGTATAACATTGATGATACAGTTAGTTACCACAGGTAAAACAACAGCCTACTTATTTGGTACTCCCAGTCATGATTGCTTCTTGAGCAAGTTCCCACTCTTCCCTCGCGCTGGAATCGCCAAATAGCTCGTCGATCTCTTCGAGTGACTTCCCACCCGTTTCAGGAACTAGGAAAAACGCCCAGACACCTGCCAGCGAGCACATCACAGCAAAGAAGATGTACGTTCGGTAGCCAATATCAGCCAGCATGGACGGTGTGACAACGCCAACAATGAAATCTGACAGCCAGATGGTGCATGTGGCGAGAGCGACACCTTTAGACCGAGCCGTAGTCGAGAAAACCTCCGAGGGAAGGGCCCAACCCAGCGGGGAATAGGTGACTCCGTAGATGAGGATAAAGATAAAAGCCATGGCGACGCAGCCCCAGCCAGCGGCCGCGTGCGAACCCCAGGAGGTTGAGTAAAGACCCGAAAGGACCGCGATGATGATATACGCCACTGCTGTACCAAAGCCACCGAAGATAGCGAGGGGGCGTCGGCCTACTTTCTCGATGACCACGAAACAGACAATGGCTGCAATAAGTTGGAGAACGTTGAAGACACCGGAGAGAATGAGTGACGTCTCCGCTGTCTGGCCGAGGGATTCGAACAGCGTCGGCGCGTAGTAGATAAAAGCGTTGATGCCCGAGAATTGCTGGAAGAAAGCGACACCCATGCCGACAGCGGTGCGTTTCCACATGTTCCGGGTGAAGAGGTCCATCCAGGAGAGAACTTCGAGCTTGATACCGGACGCACCAGGGTGCTTCTTAGCCAGGACGGCTTTTTGGAAGTTGATCTCGGCGATTATTTGCTGATACTCCAATTGAACTCGTTCATCGCTGCTAGGGAGACCTCTCAATTTACACAGGCTAGACATGCAGCCATCCTGGCGGTTGACCAAAGCAAGCCACCGAGGAGAGTACGGGAAGAAGTGAATGCCAGCACCAAGTATAGTTGCGGTTACCATCTGCAGACCAAAGGGGAGTCGGAAACAGGCCTCGGTGGCCATGTGTCTGGTGCCGTAAGTGATGTAAAACGCAATGACAACTCCCAGGGTGATGGAGATGGATTCCAGGACGAGAAGGGTGCCTCGCATGTGGGGTGGAGAGACTTCGGAGATATAGAGAGGTGCGCCCTAAGATTCACCCATTAATCTTGGTGGAACCACTGCCGATTGAGTAGGACGTATACCATTGCCAATGTACCGACCCCGATCCCTCCGATAAAGCGACCCGCGACAAGCATGTCGTAGTTGGTGGCGGCCGTCTGAAGAATGGCTCCGACGTTGAAGACGATGACCATAGCCGTGAGCGCCCATTTACGAGAGATCCGATCCGCCAGATATGGCATGAAGATACAGCCAACAAATGCACCCAACAGCAACATCCCCGTCATGAATCCCTTGCCAAAGGCACTTTCGGCCCGCGGATACACCGCATGAAACTTGTCCATCGAGTTGATAATGGAGATGACTCCCATGTCGTATCCCATGGAGAACCCACCCATGGAGGCCAGGAAAGCTGCGCCAAAGACATACTTGGAGCCGAAGATGCCCTTGAATCCGCTAGGACCATAAGGCAGGGATTCGAGTTGGTGAGGGTCTACCGCACGAACGATACCGACGGTAGTTCCTTCGACATGTTCCGCAGATGGGAACTCTTTCCGATCCAGGGAGGATTTGGTAGCCTCGAGGTCATCACCCATGACTAAGAGGTGGAGATGGCAGGTGGAGTGCAGAAGAAGCTAATCGACCTAAACAGATGACGATGGCTGAAGACGGAAAGGTTTCTCGCCTCAGTCCCTTCTATCTGGGAGATATATATAGCGACAGTCGGTTATTGAAAACGACGAGACAGAGGCCGGTGCCTTCACTGGTGATGTAATTTGGTTCAATCATGAAACCTTCTAGACGTATCTGGAGCGGGCAGAAATTCCACTCCAGGAATCCCAAGTTCCGTGTAGTCGGCAGGACCTGTCAGTTCCTTGAAGATATTTGGACCGGGATAATCTTAACAATGAAGCGAAATGTTGGTCATTGGACAATGGCAGGACTAGAGAAGCCATCCTACCCCAGGATTTTACCCCGGACGACCCAGCCACCTGAGCAGTCTCCGCACTCCGCAGAAAAGGACTTTGTCCTTCTTTGGCCAAATTTCCCGCAAATCCCCCGCATTTCAGTGGCTAAGTGATGAATCGTGGGTATGCTGTGAAAGTCTGATGAATAATACAGCGAATATGCCGCCTTGGCAGTCCCAGAAGGTAAAAGAATGAATGGATTGGCCCAGAGTCATGAAGATCCATGATTAAAGGTGCGGGAAATCCAACCAAATCCAGAGGCATGCCTACCTGAACCACAGCGGACAAAACTACCCCCTTTGCTCCCCTCGGCAGTCGAAAGGCGTAACAAAATGCCATTCTTGTGTATCTCTCTTGTGAATCTCGATCGGACAATGGGCGACAGCAACATGTACGCAAGCTACCGCGTATTACTATGCCCTGTCGACGTCGGAGTCATCAATGTCCATTGTCAAAGACGCTGTCAATAGCCACCTACTTCATTGTACGGGTATACGCATCACATACCGAGGAGTTCATATTACTTGGTTCCATATCTGTCCTTGGATTTGTCCGCTTTGTACATGATTGATATTTGTCTTCCGCGGAACATTCGGTCCTGGGAAAAAGACTCACAGCACAAAGAAGCAAATAGAAGAAGAAAGATACCTCCTAAAACAACCCAGGCAGCAACATTGTTCAAACACTACCATGCTCGATCGGTCAAGCTCACAGACACTGAGAGTACCACTGACTGATCACTTTACAGGTATAGGGACTCTGGCATGAGGTGGCGCCAGTCCATCCTTGACCTCCACACTGACCGTACTGGGCAACGGTTCCCCCGGAGCCACCGGAACCTCCAGAGCCTCCAGAGCCACCTCCTGAACCCCCTCCCGAGCTGCTCGAACTCAGCTTGCTCTTGACAAATGTAAGAGCTGCCTGTCCGTACTCCGTGCCGTAGCCTTGATGAGTGTTGGCATCGTTTCCATTGCAACAGTATGGATCGGCAGCATCGCAGTACGACTGAATCTTGCTTGCAGATGGGCAGCTGAAGCCAGCAGGACGAGGATCAAACTAGATGACGGAGAGTGGTTAGATCCGCAACATTACAAGTCAAGGAAAACTGAAGGTCTTGCTTACGCCACCCGCTTTGCAGGTGCCGACATTGTACGGCAAACCCGCGATATAGCGAGGATCGCCCATAAAGATAGCCGCTTTGATCATGTTGACGGCCGATGAGGACAACGGAACGGCCGTGTTGGGGTAGCCCTGGTTGGGATCTCCACCTCCGCAGAGAGCGTTATCCATGATTTGACCGCCCTGTAGCAGGATTAGACGTGACTGGATGTTTCAATATGGAGAAAGTACCTGAGAGTATCCGACAAGGACCAGTTGAGTGCTTGGACATTTCTGATTGAATGAGTTCACGGCGCTCACGACAGCGTTGATTCCGGCAACCACCGAGTTGCCATAGCTGACTCCACCGCAGGAGGACTGACCTCCACAAGCAGGGTAGTTGATTGCCTCGGAGGTGGAGCCTGGGTAGGCGTTGAGGATCAGATTGACAACGGTCGACGACGAACCATAGCCAGGGGGTGCGGTGGTTTCACGAGCACCAAAGACATGGATGTTGGGACAGCTGTTCTGGCGTTCTTCAAGATCAACCGGGCCAGCCAAAGCTTGGCCCAAAAGAGCAAGAGCCACTGCTGTGAACAACATGGTTGACAAGGATATTGAGAAACGGGCAAAATAACCTGATGTGAAAGAGCCTGTGGAATCTGTACCCCAAGCCTCTGGTGTCCCAAAGATGGTCCTGACGATCTTTTTATAGACCTGGTGCCCCCAGACGACTCCTCACGTTATGCGAATATACAATGCCACTTGTCTATCCTGTCGTCCGATTTCCTATTTAGAACCTGTTCCTTTGCCCCGAGAGGGCGAGCTGAGATTAATAACTTCCAAAGACGAATTGGCTCAAAAGATGTCCCAAGACCTGGGGTCGAAAGTGATTTTAGCCGTGAAGCAAAAGAGCGCACGAAATGTCAGGATGCTTATAGCCCGCACCCCTGCAACAGAGCTGGACGGATACATCAAAGCACTTGCACTTATGGGGTAAATAGTCCGGGCCGGCCGTAGGATTGGTCATGTTCCGGTGTTGAGCACTAGAGAGTGCGGAGAAATGCCCTGTTCTGCCGAATGGTCTTGATTCTGCAACGCTGAAGAAACAGCCTGCGTTTCATCTGACGAAAGTGATGTGAATCAATGCAGCTTGTGTGGGGAAAATAGGCTAATTTGGGTCCCCTTGGCATATGTAGCCTGAAGTGAGGGTCACAAGCGAGGACCGGGTAGCTTCAGAAGGCTGTTTTGGCATTAGGCATCAGTATCCGGCCGATCTGTCTCAGCGGCTCGTATCGGCGATGCAAGAATCAATGGACCAGATTCTTCCATTAGACTCTTCAAAAATCTCGCAAGGAGCATATATTCGTTGTCTTAGCGATTCTGGATTCTCAAGTTATCAAACCAGGTACTCTCGTATAAGAGCACTACATTCTGTCTCGAAGAGAACTGAAGACAACCAAAGAACGAACAATTTCTTCTTCCTAGCTCGAGGCACTTTAAAGTCTTTTACCAGCTCATTGGACGAGTTGTAAAGGACAGATTCATTTAGCCATAGCAGTCGACAGAGATATATTTTAGTGTGCGGCTGACCAGAAATGGCATGACATGCAGGGCAAGAGTTCTTGTTACCTTTTATCAACTTGATACCTTACTCATTTATGACTCCTTAGTAGAACGGAAATCAGTTCTCAGTGTCAGTTCCTCGAAGCAGACTACCTAGGACCTAGGTACTGCCATCATGCCATAATCTGTTAGTACTGCGTGATGTATGGAAGTTAGTCCCAATATGGAAAGTGTCAGGTACCAGCCGCGCTAACCCAATCAGGCAATACATCTCAACGCGTCAACGCGAAGTTCGGAAAATGATTTCAAACATTGACGAAGCCGACGCGAAGATTGAAGCTGAGATGAGGGCGATAGCTATCTCCGGCCGCAACGAATATTCTTGAGGTGCGATTCAGCAGGATTTCGCCGCCGGAGTCAAAGAGCTTGACCAGGAGCTCGCCGAAGAAGAGGACGCTGCCAACTTCAATCCAGATGTTGATGCTCGCGATTACGATGAAGTTGCGAAATCTCTTCCTGTGTTCTGTGTTCGTCCCGGGGCTACCAGAAGCTGCGAGGACGTCTGCGCAAAGAAGCCGATGTACCCGGGTTCCAGTCGGTTGAAGAGACCAAGCTTCCTCAACTTCAGGCCCACTGCAAGAAACTCACGGAAGTGAGCCGAGAAGCCAACTCTCGGAGATTTTTGAACAGTCTCAGTCAACTTTTGAACTCTCTTCGCTTGTGGTCCTGCCCAGACGGAGATGGTAGCCATCTCACTGACGACAAAAAGACCAGACAGAATAGCATGGTGCAGGACAAAATTCAGAAGCTCGAGCGTGTAAGTGCGAATGGTCCTTATTAACACTCTCTGTATGGCTCTTCCCTCTTTGATCCATCCCATTTCATTCTCCTTGTAACCGTTCAATCATGCCGTTTACAGGTTGCAAACAATTGTCAGTAGGCGCTCGAAAAGCAAGTCCGAAGCGTCCACCAGCAGATACGAGAAGAGTTCGAGGACAACGTACTCGACGCATGTGGTAAGTAGCCTATCTGCATCGTCAGTAACCAGTTCTGATCCATTAACGTGCGAACAGAGAACGCCCTCACCCCAGCCGCGGTTGAAGCAAACAAGACTGTGCTTCGATGGGGAGCGCCAGTTGACCGTAGCGACCGCACCGCTGGAGGTTATTACTAGCCCACGTACAAAGCTATATGCCGCCGTAATGCACTCTATTCAAACTCTCAAGGGCATCACGACTGGAACGCCGAGCTGATCGACCCTATCATTAAGGCCATCGCCTCGGGCTGGGAGACGACCTTCTCGCGGCGCATCAACTCTCTTCTGCAGGGCGCTGCATCTGATGCTGGACGCTTACTGAAATCTTTCCACAACGACATTGAGCACGAAACTAGCCAGAACGGTCCAGTAGCAAGTCTCCATTTATTATTTCATCAGCTACGCAATAACCAGGCGCTTCTCAAAGATGTATGTAACGAGAGTCTGGCAACAACGGTGGCCCAGGCAAAGGAAATCAACCGCATGTTTCAACCTGTGATCGCTACTGCTCTGGAACCTGCCTACGAAACCTGTGTTGCGGAACGCGGTATGACCACTCCGATCCGAGGCTTGTTTTGACACTAATTCTTCTAGGTACGGAAAGTTTCATGCGAATGAAAGCAGCCATGGTGGCGCATGTGGGACAGGTTCGCTAGACTATGTTCCGTGCCAGTGCGGAGACGGTCAAATAAGCATTTGAAGAGATGATCAAGGCGGTTGAGGACAAGATGCTATCGAAAATCCAAGAAATTCTGTCATTTGTGAAACGAGATTATATGTCAGCGCTTGCCTTCGGGTCATCTTGTCGCGCGTGATGATGTCTTTCAGGAGATCAACACCAGGGAAGTTGCCTTCAAGCGGTTGGCGGATCCCCATTTCGGAGAAGACGATTCGAACCCCGAACAAAATGATGAGGGAAAAGTCGGGGATGAGGATAAGCCTGCCGTTCCAGAATGCGCGTCCACCGAACCTTCAGAAGAGCCTACGAAAGACGTCAATATTGGAGCAACCCAACTTCCCGACACTGCTGTCATTGATCTGCCTATCAAAGAGGCGTCCCAGGAAATCTTTGTCTCGCCACTAGATGGTTAGGAAAAGGCCCCGTTATGATTGACTCATGGTCCAGTCTTGCTGACGTACTCCGTACATAAGATTTATTCAGATACGACTCCCCTTGAGAAGACCTCTGTCTTTTCAAAGCAAAGAAATATGTGAATGACGTACAAAACAATTGCTTAAGTGCCTGACATGCTTTCCGAGTTGACCAAAACCCACTACCTCTTCCATGTGCACTTGTTGACTGCGCAACCCTAGCTGTGGCCGGGCAGGGTCATTATTTTCAGGCCAGACTTACTGTACAGATTTCATTCAAGGGAGCAGAGATTATCTGAGGATGGATTTCGAGTGTTGCCTGTAAATACGAACATCAGCTGAGCGATCTACGGATTAACGTACAATGATTCGTGATTTGGTCCACTCAGCTGCTGCATCGATTGTATTTACGTGAGGACTGGAAGGGCATGACAATTATAGAAGATCAATTGTCTCCACAGGGATGCATGAAGAAACCTGATAAAATAAGAACGTCTTTTTCCCGCGAACCTATGACTAGTTCCCGTACTTCGCCATCTTGTTCCTCACTGGCAATGCGACGAGATATATCCGCTAATACCCCGGCACATAGACCGAGAGCCAGTCGCTCTTGATCTCCTCTAGATGCTCAGCAATAAAATAATGGTCATGAAGGACATGCAAGCTGTCTCTTCCACCCCAGAGGCAACAGCCAAAGATACCGTTCGTCATCAACCGGTAGAACCGGATGTGTGGGCCGAAAGTAATCGCACCATGGATTTCAAGCCCATCGTGAACTGGAATGGCTGTCAGCGCCTCGGTCAGCTGCAATCTCAGACGATCTTCGCCCCGGCGCGAGGGCGGTCCTTGTGCCTGTCTCGGAGAGCTTCTGCAGTGGAGAAGCAGGAACCGGGTGTTTTCAAACGTACCTAGCTGTGTGGCGACGGACAATTGAACGAAGGGGAAGACGGTGCTGGGTGTGGCCTGGATGACGTACTCGTTGTTGCCGGGCCTGTCAGTTTGCGAGATGGGGAAGTGGAATTTCAGGATCTCAGACCAGACCTCACATACCTCATGTTTGTCCATGGGGTAGTTGGCGAGGTCACGGATCCTTTGCTGCAGCTCCGGGCTGTAGCGATCCTGGGAATTGTTAGTGGGTTGTATGGGTGAACTGGGGATTGAACTTACCATGATGACTCTGTGAGGTTCTATTGGATTGATTAGCAGAAGAGGGGGTCAAAGGCGTCAAGAATACGAAGAAGAAGAGGTGTGATTATCCAAGAAGGATGAAGTGCTGATTAAAGACTTGGTTGAGAGTCGTTCGAGAATATATATCTGTTCTAGGGACAGAGGTCTTGCTTCTTAGACACCAGGTATAAGACAATATCGGAATGAGCCAGACAAAGAAGAACAGGATCAGAAGAGCTGTCCCATTGTCTTTGTTGCTTGCTATCAACAATGCATTGTCTCTCAAATGTGCTGTTTAGCACAAAAGATTGAGTTCAAATGGACTGGAACATGGTATATAGTAGTAGTAGTAGTATAGTAGTAGTTATATGCATGCAGTCTTAGACCCCGTTCCACCCTTTGTACAAGCGTATTAGGACACAACCACAGTAATGGAGGATAGGTGAGAACTAGTATTAAGCTACCAATCCAGCTACTATTAAATAGGCCTAGAACCACGTAGTTTGAATCTACTAGATTTAACGACCCCTGACTTGCTAGAGAAGCTAGTCAAAGAAAAGGACAAAATTTTTTGGTCTTGCTACCGACTCGGTTGTGCGCTTAAGACTTCGCAAAGTATCAGGATTCCAACATTCAATTCCACGAACTTGTTTTCACAATGGGCGATATCCAGAAAAAGATAATCACCCTCAAGACGGATGGAAATCTCACTGAATCAACTCGTACCATTGAAACCGCCCTACAATAACACCAGATCCCACCAACAGCCATACTCCTCCAAACTGCAATTCAAGCAATGAAGCTAGATGTGCTACAATATCTGCTCACCCGACTATTTCCAAAGGACAAAGATGACGACAACAACGGAAAAGGGAAAAAAGCCACTAGGAACTTTAGAACGAGCAGTCATCCTCGAAACACTCACCTCCAAACGAGTCGTAGCGTTTGAGCTGCTCTGTCGTCACGATCCCTCGCTTCGAACCATGCAACTGGGCCATCTGGGAGCGCCGCTGGCATGGGCCATACTGAGTGACAATATCCGGCTGGCCTCTTTTCTACTCGCTAACGGAGTTGACCCCAACGAATGCCAGATCGACTATCGCCCTGCAATAGTGGCAGCGGCGGGTAAGGGATCATGCGCCATGATGGAGCTCCTATTGGATCATGGAGCAATCATCGCAGGAACCGATGCCTTGTTTGCTGCTGTGCGCAACTAACGTATCGATATCTCACCCTCCTGGTGGAGAGAAGGAAAGTGGTAAATATCAACGCTATTCAACCCGCAGACGGTGAGAGGGACCTGACTCCGGGACCAGTGCTTCATTTGGCTATCCGAAGGAAATACCGGCAGATGGTTCATGTGTTAAGTGATTGATTTCACGCGGATCCCTTGGCACAGGATTTAGAGGGTAAGACTGTAGTTGCATGGGTTGTAGATAGCAGAGGTCTACAGGGAATTCGTACACCACCTGCCTTCTCTCCCTGAGTGTTATCAAGATGCTCCGTATCTCATACAGGTGCCTCAGTCCCCGTCACCGCCAGCCCTTATAAGAGTCAACGGTCTCGTCACAGACTGCGCGATGACCAGATTGACCCTGAGCAGGTGCAAGCACTCTCATGGCACTTTCTGAGGGTGTTAGCATAACAACTGCGAGGTGTCCGTAAATAGGCATCAAAAAATGCCATTGTCCCAGCTGGTCAAGCGAAGGCCATCCTAGACAGAGAAACACTGGACTGCAGCCATCAAAGTGAAAAGAATGATCGGTCAGAAACATGTTTTGCCTCGTTTGGATCCTAGGAAAACATAGGACTCTTCTCCGCGCTCAATGATGAAAGCATTCAGGCTAAATAGCTAAATCCATGTCGATCCGGTCGAGTCCCCCGCATGTTGATCGTTTCTCCACCAATCTGGGGCAGGACCTGCGTTGAGGTTCCCCAATGGTTACGGACCTGTCCCCCGGTAAGGTCTACATCATTATATGAGATCGAAAATAATATATAATGCGAAGGGGGAATCAGTGGGATTTCGTGTCCTTCCAATGGTTCTTCTCCGCCACCTGCCGGAGCACGCTGCGGGGCGTACAGAGCGTATATAATTCTGCGATAGAGTTCCCGCGAGAGTGATCGTTGTTCTTTTGCGGAATAAACAGAAGAAAATACATTGCTGGTACGAAGGGCAGGATGAAGTTCCTTTTAAAAAGATTCATCGCATTGGCCGCCGCTTCTTCGGTAGTAGCTGCACCATCCGTCAACCACCATTCATTGCAAGATGCTGCGAATAAGCGAGAGCTTCTTCAAGACCTAGTGACATGGGACCAACACTCCTTGTTTGTCCGGGGCGAGCGGCTCATGATCTTTTCTGGAGAGTTTCACCCCTTTCGACTGCCAGTTCCTGAACTCTGGTTTGATGTCTTTCAGAAGATTAAGAGTCTGGGATTCAATGCTGTCTCCTTCTATACTGACTGGGGTCTCATGGAGGGTAATCCTGGCCACGTTGTGACTGACGGTATCTGGAGCCTTGACGAGTTTTTCACTGCTGCAAGTGAAGCTGGCATCTACTTGATCGCTCGGCCTGGGCCGTATATCAATGCGGAAACCTCGGCTGGTGGTATACCCGGATGGGTTCTCCGTCTAAAGGGCATCATCCGCTCAAACAGTGAGGATTACCTCCGTGCGACAGATACGTACATGGCCACTCTAGGGAAGATAATTGCCAAGGCACAAATCACCAATGGAGGGCCGGTGATCTTGGTTCAGCCAGAAAACGAGTACACGACTTGGCCCAACATCTCAGAGTCGGAGTTTCCGACAACCATGAATAAGGAAGTCATGGCCTATGCCGAGAAGCAGCTTCGAGACGCTGGAGTAGTTGTTCCAACAGTTGTAAATGACAATAAGAACCTGGGATACTTTGCCCCTGGGACTGGACTGAGCGAGACGGATCTCTACGGGACTGACGCTTATCCTATGAGATATGACTGTGAGACCATTACTTTCAGGACCCAATGATTGTATCTGATGCAGAATCAGGTGGCAACCCCTACGTATGGCCAACATATCGATTCCCGCGTGATTGGCAGCACACACACCGCAATAACAGCCCTACGACGCCATTTGCTATTATGGAATTCCAAGGGGGTTCGGGAGATGGGTGGTAAGAGATACCATGGATACTGATCCTATCAACGCAATGACTAACATAATCACCAGGGGAGGAGTCACAGAAGACGGATGTGCCATTCTCGTCAACAATGAAGCTGTGCGAGTGGTATACAAGAACAATTACGGCTTCGGCGTCAGAGTTTTCAACATCTACATGGTGTGATATGCTCCCTCCTCCTCCTTACCTACGCTCCTAACTGACTGCGTAGACTTTCGGAGGCACCAATTGGGGCAATCTCGGCTACCATGGAGGATACACCTCGTATGACTACGGGGCTGCCATTACCGAGGATCGTCAGATCTGGCGAGAAAAGTATAGCGAAGAGAAGCTACAGGCCAACTTTCTGAAAGTGTCTCCTGCGTACCTCACCGCAACGCCTGGAAACGGGGTTAATGGATCATACACAGGAAACAAGGATATAGCAGTCACTCCGTTGTTTGGCAATGGAACGACCACCAATTTCTATCTAGTCCGGCATGCCGACTTTACTTCGACTGGAAGTGTCCAATACCAACTCAGTGTTTCCACGAGCGTTGGAAATGTGAGGATTCCTCAACTGGGAGGCAGTCTGTCCTTGAACGGCCGAGACTCCAAATTCCACGTCACGGACTATGATGTGGACGGATTCAAGCTCATCTACTCTTCTGCAGAAGTCTTCACTTGGGCAAAGGGAGACAACAAGAAGCGCGTTCTCGTGCTGTATGGAGGAGCAGGGGAACAACATGAGTTCGCGCTGCCAAAGCATCTTCCCCGACCAACCGTTGTTGACGGGTCCGACGTCAAGATTGCCAAAAAGGGAAGTGCCTGGGTTGTACAGTGGGAGGTAACTGCTCAAAGACGGGTTTTACGTGCAGGAAAGCTTGAGACTCACCTCCTCTGGCGCAACGACGCCTACCAGCACTGGGTCTTGGAACTACCAGCAAAACAACCAATTGCTAACTATAGCTCGCCATCCAAGGAGACAGTGATTGTGAAGGGAGGATATTTGCTTCGAAGCGCATCGATTACTGACAATAATCTGCATTTGACTGGTGATGTGAACGCAACAACTCCCTTGGAGGTGATTTCAGCGCCGAAGCGATTTGAGGGGATTGTCTTCAACGGCCAGTCCTTGAAATCAACACGATCTAAGATTGGCAATCTCGCTGCAACAGTTCGCTATCAGCCACCAGCTATCTCTCTGCCAGATCTGAAGCGTCTCGACTGGAAATACCTCGATTCTCTCCCCGAAATCTCCCCAGATTATAGCGACGAGGGCTGGACACCACTGACAAACACATACACCAATAACACGCGGAAGTTCACTGGCCCTACATGTCTGTACGCCGACGACTACGGCTATCACGGGGGCTCACTGATCTACCGGGGCCACTTCACGGCCAACGGAGACGAGTCATGGGTTTTCCTCAACACCTCTGGCGGCGTGGGCTTCGCCAATTCGGTATGGCTAAACCAAACATTCCTGGCTTCATGGACAGGCAGTGGAAAGAACATGACCTACCCGAGAAACATCTCTCTCCCCCACGAGCTGTCTCCTGGGAAACCATACGTTTTCACCGTGGTGATCGACCATATGGGCCAGGACGAAGAGGCACCGGGGACAGACGCAATCAAGTTCCCTCGAGGAATTCTCGACTACGCGCTCTCCGGCCATGAGCTGTCCGATCTGAAATGGAAGATGACTGGCAATCTCGGCGGCGAGCAGTACCAGGATTTGACTCGAGGTCCGCTCAACGAGGGAGCCATGTATGCCGAGCGCCAGGGATATCATCTTCCAAGTCCGCCTACCTCCAGCTGGAGGTCATCTAGCCCGATCGATGATGGGCTCACTGGCGCTGGTATTGGATTCTATGCTGCTTCGTTCTCCTTGGATCTACCCGAGGGATACGATATCCCGTTGAGCTTCCTGTTCAACAACTCGGCATCAGACGCAAGGTCAGGGACGAGCTATCGCTGTCAGCTGTTTGTTAATGGATACCAGTTTGGAAAATACGGTATGATAAGAAGATGAATAAATCTGTCCTATGTGTCTAACTGGATCCAGTAAATGATCTCGGCCCACAAACCAATTTCCCCGTTCCGGAGGGTATTCTCAACTACAACGGGGTCAACTATGTCGCCTTAACACTTTGGGCGCTCGAGCCTCAAGGAGCTTTGGTCGGTGGTTTGGAGCTTGTCGCTTCTACTCCTATCCTGTCTGGATATCGCAAGCCGGCTCCGGCACCTCAGCCTGGGTGGAAGCCTCGGCGGGGCGCCTTCTGATGGTCGATAGAGTAACTACAGTTTTGGGGTTTTAGTAAGAATAGATGACGCAGCCATGGAAAGTCAAGGGCCTAGAACACAAATGTCAGGTTGTCATTGAGAGATAAGACCGTAACAACTCAATAATCGTCATGGCAGCATATTAATTATCTCGTCTTCAACATGGTAGGGTCAAATAAGAAAGATCGCCACAATAGCCTTTGGCTCAACACTTCTTCCGCGGGTAATCCCAGGTCCAGTTGCGAATATAATCCGGGTCGATGCCGTCGTCAAACGCCTTGTTCTTCGCGGCCAGCTGGAGATTGATCAGACGCTCCCGCACTCCCGAGGCGGTATTGCCAAGGGACGGGATACGGTCGATGGCGTCGATCGCTAAGCTGTACCGGTCTGTCTGGTTCCGTACAGCCAGCTCAAATGGCGTATCGATGTTGCCCTTTTCCTTGTAGCCCCGCACGTGGAGGTTGTGCTGACCCGGCCGCTTGTAGGTGAGACGGTGGATGAGCCAGGGGTACGAGTGGAAGTTGAAGATGATGGGTTTGTCGGTGGTGAAGATGGCCCCCCATTGGCGGTCCGGCATACCGTGCGGATGATTGATGTCGGAGATGAGACGGAACAGGTCGACAACGTTGACGAAACGGACCTTGAGCTTGGGCAGGTGCTCGCGCAGCAGAGCCGTCGCGGCCAGCGCTTCGTGCGTAGAGACATCGCCGCAAGATGCCATGACCACATCGGGCTCAGAGCCCTGATCGTTGCTAGCCCAGTCCCAGATGCCGACTCCCTTGGTGCAGTGTTCAATCGCCTCCTCCATGTTGAGGAACTGCACGTGCTCCTGCTTGTCGGCCACGATGACATTGACATAGTTGACGCTGCGGAAGCAGTGGTTCATGGTCGACAGGAGGGTGTTACCGTCGGGAGGGAGGTAGATCCTCACGACCTCGGGGCTCTTGTTAGCGACTACATCGAGGAATCCAGGGTCCTGGTGCGTGAATCCATTGTGATCCTGGCGCCACACGGTCGCGGTCAGGAGAATGTTGAGTGAGGAAACCTTGGCACGCCATTCAACAGCGAGGCACTTTTCAATCCACTTGCAATGTTGGTTGACCATCGAGTCGATCACATGAATGAAGGGCTCGTAGCTGTTGAGCATCCCATGTCGACCAGACAAGACGTAGCCCTCTAGCCATCCTTCGCAGGTGTGCTCGCTGAGAATCTCCATCACACGGCCCTGCATGTCCAGGTTGCCGCCGTCCTCATCTTCTTTGAAGTATTCGGCCATCCATACCTTCTTACCCGCCCTGTAGATCTCGGCGAGTTTGTTGGACTCGGTCTCATCGGGTCCAAAGACTCGGAAGGTGGTCATGTTCCGGGCCACCACGTCACGCAGATACTTCGACATATTGGTCATGCTGGGACGGATGGTGACGCCTGGCTCGATATCGGTCAGGGCGTAGTCGCGGAAATCAGGCAGATCCATCGGTCGTCGCAGGAGACCACCGTTGGCGACGGGATTGGCGCTCATGCGTGAGGTGCCTGTCGGAGCCAACTCCTTCAATTCGGGGATCAATGTACCGTTCTTGTCGAAGACCTCATCTGGCTTGTACGCCTTCATCCAGTTTTCCAATACCTTCAAGTGCTCCGGCTTGCTCTGCACATCGGTGATAGGGATCTGGTGGGCACGCCAAAAGCCCTCGAGGTATTTGCCGTCAATTTCTCTGGGCGCCGACCATCCCTTGGGCGACCGAAGGACGATCATAGGCCAGAGAGGGCGAAAGGCCTTGTTGGACTCGCGTGCTTGTTTTTGGATTTTCTTGATCTCCAACACGCAATGCTCGAGGGTGGCCGCCATGGCCTGGTGCATGCTCTCACGGTCGCTTCCTTCGACAAAGTATGGGGTCCATCCGTATCCCTTGAGGAGCATTTCCAACTCCTCGTGACTAATGCGGGCCAGGATAGTGGGGTTGTTGATCTTGTAACCGTTGAGATGGAGTACCGGAAGAACTGCGCCGTCGGTGATCGGGTTAAGGAACTTGTTGCTGTGCCAACTGGTGGCCAGAGGGCCGGTTTCGGCCTCGCCATCACCCACTATGGTCAACGTGATGAGATTCGGGTGATCAAAGACGGTCCCGAAGGCATGGGAGATTGAGTATCCCAGCTCGCCTCCTTCGTGAATACTTCCGGGGGTCTCTGGAGTTGCATGGCTGCCGATTCCGCCGGGGAAGGAGAACTGCTTGAAGAATCGCTGCATGCCCTTTTCATCCTGCGTCTTTTCCGGATAGACCTCGGTGTATACACCCTCCAGGTATGACTGCGAGAGAATGCCAGGAGCACCATGTCCGGGGCCGGAGATGAACAATACATCCAAGTCATATTTCTTGATCAAGCGGTTCATGTGGATCCATGTGAAGGATTGACCAGCGTCGGAACCCCAGTGGCCCAGTAACCGGGCCTTGAGATGTTCCACCTGGAGAGGCTCTTTTAAAAGAGGATTGTCGCGCAGATATAGCATGCCAAGACAAAGATACATGCTCGCACGGAAATGAGCATCCATCTTGCGGAGCTCGTCCTGGCTCAGCGGGGTCCCCTGGATGGTGGACCGAGCGACTCCATACGCGGAGAGGCTCTCGATTTCACCTTTTGACGTCATTCTGGGGTAATTGCTGTCAAGCAGTTGAGTTCAATTCATCGATGGCTTTCTCCTCAAGCGTAAGGAAAAGTAAGGGTGGGAGTAGAATGAGGATACATAGATGTGGGAGAGAACGAGGGGAATGGAGGGATACTGGGAAAGAAAAGCCGGTACGATTATATATGAGACAGCAAATTGATATATATGGCCTGACAACGATTGACGACCTCGGGATCTCCTGGTGGTGCGCTCACGCTGACCGGATGGAGGACGTTGACCAAGTTCGATGACGTAGAAATGCTCCAAAGAACCCGCCACCGCTGGAGGCGCTGAGCTCCCATTTGAACAGTCGATTGGACGCAACATGATGGTGTTAAGATCTCTTGAGTGAGCGATATGAATTGCCGGATACCCAGCCACAGATAATCTGATGATCCTGGATGTACCATGTGTACTCTGTAGAGACGCAGCTATCGCCAATATCAGGAGATGATGGCATGCGGCATTTGTCGCATCTGATTGGGTGCCCTGCAGTCAGTGCCTTGGAAGTCGGGCTTGCAACATTCTATTCCTGAGGCAGCCTCATACAAAAGTCCCCTTGCCTCAAAATACTCAGCGAAACATGTCGAGGTTTCCTTGTATTATCGACCCTGAATTGAAAAACACAGCAAGGCCTATGTATGGCTTCCTGCACCGAGGCAAAGACATGTTCCAAGCATGGTTGGTGTAGTTCAAATGATTGCCCTCTTCTCGTTGTCTCTCGTCATACGCATACCGAGTTGCACAGCTTTTCGCATGAGACTATCGCAAATCGGGTGCCGTTCGCTGGGTTGATGTATCTCTTCATGATAAGGAGACAGTGGTCACCAGTGTGGTTCGGAGACGGCAGTACCAGTGGAGAGCAAGCCATCTAGTCGACAGAATATGTTTATTAGTGATATCATTAGATAAGAGGGACATATCAAGAGAGCCACGATTTCTGTATAGACGGCCACAAAGGTCGGAATTCAAACTATGTATGTAAGTTTTGCCTGACGCATCTCAGCTGAGAGCGATGCAGGTTCAGGACTTGATCCTCCCGCAAAGCACAACGTCCTCTCCGAAAGGATACCATTTCACGTCGGTCAATCGCGATACGGGAATGGCCACGCCTTGCTCGTTGAATCGTCGCTTAGGCGAAACGACCACTCCTCCTTGTCCGAGCCAGGTTGGAGCGATCGTGACAATGACCGAGTCAATGAGATTTTGGTAGGAAGGCTCCAGAAGAGAGTTGATGATGGTCGCCCCTCCCTCAATCATGACACTCTTCAGTCCTTCCTTGCTGAGAGCCTTAAGCAGCGTGGTCCAGTCCATGCGATGCTCCCCTGTTTCAGAGGTCACCACATCGAGGGAGATGAACTTGCCGCCGTGTCTCTCCAACAGAGCTTTCTTCTCTGCCGGGACGGACTGCGTTCCTGTGATGATAAACGGTGCTCGACCCCGACCTTCCCGGGCCAGCGCTAGAATCTTGGAGCTCTCTGTAAAGTCCCAACGGGCGCTGGGGTCTATGACGATCGGTCGGGGTTGTCCTTCTAGACCTTGACCCCCGTAGCCACCAACCCCGGCGATGCGGCAGTTCAATCCAGGGTCATCTGCAACCGCAGTGCCAACCCCGATGAGGATAGCATCATGACGCGACCGGAGAAAGTGGGTCATCGCTTTCGATTGGGGTCCTGAAAGTACAGTTTTTGCGCCTGGTGACAGGGCCAGAGCAGAGTCGAGTGAAGTAGCAAAGGTGAGTGTGGTGAAGGGAAGACCAGAATCTGGTGATTGTAAAATTTTACTTTTTGGCGGCAGATGGGGCTCCAAGAATACCCTACTTGAATCGGGGAATGTGAGAGCATCGCTGGATCGATTATTCGGCATTCTGGAAGTAATTGACACGATTGTTGATGTTTTGATGAGATGGGAATCACAGGGAGAAACAGAGATAAAAATTGTTGGGTGATGGGACAAGCAAATTGATGCCTTGTTCCTCAGGCAGAGAGACCCACCAGCATCCGCGTCAAGAAACAAAGCGATTTAACTCTCTGAGATTCATCGATTCTGCGCTTTATTTACGCTTCAAATATCAGTCTGTCTACTGCTTTTCTCCCTCCGGAACCAACTCCTCGAACCGCCTCAAATCCATGGGCTTCTCCAACAGCGGGATGACATAGGGATCAAAAGTCTTCCAGTACGGGTTCTCCAGGTGGTACTTCTGGGAGCCCTCGTTCAAATAACGCTCCACAATGCAAAAGTCCTGCTTGTCGTGAACCGACTGCATCACGAACCAGGACAGGGTCTCCTTGTCCTTGGAGTAGACGGCTGAGGCCTCGAGGAGTTTTGCATGAAGCTTCGAGATGCACTCGGGATCAGGCTTTGCGCGGAGATCTGCAACGATGAGTTTGAGATGGGCAGGATCGATTATGGAGAGCGTAACATACGGACGACGATAGTGTACACCATGTTGGGTAGATGCGATCAGGACGTGAATGGGTTGCTCGACTGATCATCGCAGGATCCTGTGTTGTTTTATAAGTGCAGGTGGGGGGGTATCGGTGAAGCTTAAGTGGAGCGATGAGATCAGTTCATTGGACACTCGGATGGAGTCCGATGCAGCGATATAAATATTTGTTGGAAAATGTCGACTCTATGTGGGAAACTAATACAAGAAATGATCACACAACGGGAATGAGTCCCGAATATGACAGAATGTGCAAATCCAAACCCTCACCAAATCACGCCGGACAACAGACAAACAAGCAACTGTTGTCTCCAAAGACAAATGAGCAAGTAAATATCCCAGAAAATCAAGTCTTGATCAACCACCCAACGGATCCTCCGACGGCAACCACGATGATTATAGTGAGAATCCAGGCCCCTGCGCGATCGCCTGTGTTGATGGGATCGAGTGCATCTGGCGCCTCATCCTCATGGGTGTCAATCTGATGCTCCTTGCCGTCCGGGTTCGTCTGAATGGTGTTCGGGGCGCTCGACTTGTAGTACATCAGATTGGCTGTGATGCCTGCTAGCGCTGCCATCTGTGACTCCAGACCAGGAGTGAAGCCGTCCCAGGTGGGCTGCCACCAGCGAATGCCGCAGGTATTATCGGGTGCCTTAGAGCACTGCTTAGAGAGGGCGAGGGCGGATCCTTGCAGGACGGGGAAGATACGGGCCGCGGTCGAGGGGACCAGGATAGCGGTATGAGCCAGCCACATGGCCGTGTACCCTTTAAAACCGATTTGATTGCGATCGCAGGTCATGATTGGTTCACAGGCAACCTCAGACAAGATGTTGCCGCCCTTATCCTTGGGGCAGAAGGTGCCGATCAGGGAGTCCAGCAGGCCGTTGACTCTTTTCAGCCACTTGTCCTCACCATTGGTCTTTCCCGCCATAGAAAATCAGCTTACCCAGTCGCGCAAGTGTACTAGACATGGAGTGATGACTTACGTAGTTATACATGAACGAGGCCCCCGACAGATAGGTGCCGTAGTTATATGACCACTGAGTGTTTCCGGCATCCTTGCAGTTGGCTTCATTAGAGGTGGAATCGGCAATATACCATCGATCTATCTGCAGCAGCGGAGTGCTGGCCGACCAGTCCCAGATCTTGTCAGCCCATTGTGCATAGGTGTCATTCTTAGTAAAGCGCGCGAGTCGGGCCGACAGTTCAAAGAGACCTCCATTGGAAATGGCATTTTTCATAGTGTACCCAGCCTGATAGGGCCAGATCTGCCATCGCATGCCACCGTTGCAGGCCACCTTATCCCACCGGGCCACTTGCATGTTGAAGACAACGCGAGCCAGAGAGGTCCAGGTGGGTTTGCCTGAGATTTCCGGGAATCCCGTCTCCGAAGCCGTGATGGAGGCGAGACCCCAGAACATCTGATCATCATTACCCTGGGAGATGTTAGCAGAAGCAGGCCCTAAACATAGTTGCGACCTACCAGCCATTGGCTGTAATTGCCAGAGAAGAAGTCATAATTCTCACCCGACTGAAACATCAGGTCATGTGACACGACAGAATTATAAGTGTCATCGCCCGAAGCCTGCCAGTACTGGATGAGGGTCATGAACATGGCGCCGGCCACATACCAGGTGCCGGTCAGCTTGCCCGGAATGCCTTCGGTCTGGTTCTTATCGTAGAATTCCATCATGGGAGCAGCGACGGTCTTGGCCGCCGACTTGAGTGAATCTGACCATCATAGCATGTGTTACAAATGTACATTTCTAAAGAAGTCAAAGATGAGGCTTTTTGGAAGACATACCAACATTATCGGCCTGGATCCCGAGGTCTGCTAGGGCCACCTGCCCAGAGAGGAGCAGAGTGGTGGCCCCGCAGAGTTGGCGCAAACTCAGCATGCGCATCCCGAAAGCGATGGTTGACCGAAGAAGGGGGGAAACGGGCAGAGGCTCAAAGAAATGGGAAGGGGAGATAACAACGGGGGGATGGCAGAAATCAGGTTCGACGAATCACCAGGATCATCGTACCAAAACAGAATGATCTGGCTCTGGGAGACAGGGACAGGGACAGGGACAAACAATAATCACTACGTATCTTAGGGGTGGGAAGTGACGATAACAAGGTTAGGAGCCAGGCAGCTGAGGCAGTGTGGTCTGGGAAAACTACTCCGATAAAATCAATGATGATGATGATGATGATGATGATGATGATAATAATAATAATAATAATAGTAGTACAGAGTACGGAGTGGTACGGAGTAGTGCTGGTCCTCCTCCATGAAGTTTTAAGGGGGTAAGGCAGTGCTGCAGTGCCAAGGGTGCCAATGCCACTGTGACCAGAACAGCTGCCAGCATCATCAGAGTCATTGGGTCATTGCATTTTTGGTCCAATATTATTCAGTTGTGAAACTCCGGGTCCACCACTAAGACGAAAGCAGCCAAGACTCAGGTGTTTCAGGGACAGCTCTAAGCCAATGGGAACTCACCGTCTTAGTCAAGGTCGCTCCACTTTGCTTCCTCCGTCCTGAAAAGGGCCCAATCAGCGTGCGGCAGTTCCTCCTGCCAAGAGAAGAACCCACTCTGACTGAAGGCTAATGGTCACGATCTTGGTTGCCTAATGCTAAAACAGGTTAGCATCCCTTTACCGCGCCAGGAATAGTTTAGAGAAATGAGATCCTTTTGGAGGGTTCCTGGGGAGTACTGCCACCTCAATACGGCATCTATCTACGGAGGACTTGACCCTTTAGTCCCTCTAAAGTACCGAGTATAGTACATATCAAGTTCTAAGTTCACGATGCATGTCGATCGACTTGACCTTGATAATCATCATCAAGAATGTCCCTCTTTAGTTCATAGGTTGTTGCTGACTATGTCCACCAGCTGCCCGGTTGCACAGATACACAGATATATCCCTTCATTGTCAGAGTTGTACAACCACGAACAACTATATCAAATGTAGACTTCGAAGCAGAACTATATAGGATGATCATCTTCATCAGGCATGCCATATTCTACTTTGTTGCGTCACCCACATCTCTTGCAGCATCTTGATGGTTATTAATAAGCAATGCAAATTTTGTCCTTCGGAACTCTTGACGAACAAAGGTCAACATTGGCATCAGGCCAATAAAAAAGAAACTTCGCGAAATAGCTTCAACTTGCCTGATTTAAGTAGATAGATCTGAGGAAGGTCCAAGCAGCGATTTCTAATCCGGAGGGTTTTGATCTACGACGTCACCCCTCGGCGGAATTACTAATGGATGTCGGTCGCTGTAACTGTGCGACAGGATATAAAATGGGCATCTTGAAGGAGACAAAAGAGACGAATTAACAAACGGATTCGTCTGAAACTGAAGCCTTCACATTCCCATAGTAGCCATGGCGTCTCCCACTACAGCAAAGAGCGTTCTTATCGTCGGTGCGACTGGATACATGTGAGTGGCAACTAACTGGAACCCACGCGCAGTATAGTACTGACGGCATGCAGTGGAGGTTCAATCCTCACTGAAATCTTGCAATCCCCAGAGGCGTCTGAACTGAGCATCTCAGCCTTGATCCGTCGACCAGAACAGGCGGCCCGACTCCAGTCTCTCGGGGTGAAGCCTCTGGAATTCAAAGGCCTGGATGACCTGGACGCATGTAGAGACGCTGCCTCCCAGCATGATGGTATTGACTCGTTCTCATTGATGCTTTGACTTGTACTCACACATCGCTCTAGTGGTGATCAATGCCGCATCTGCCTCCCACGATAGCTCTGCCAAAGCCTTGATAGAAGGATTGAGCCAGAGGCAGAAAGCTACTGGCAAAGCTACGTACATGATCCATGTAAGGTTTTGTTCTTTCGAATCCAAATTGCAAAGCTAACGACAATGTAGACCTCTGGCACGTCAATCCTGGGAGACCATCCCTACACTGGTACGCCGCAGAATCAGAAAGTCTGGTCGGACGAGAAGGACGACGTCTACGCAATGGAGAAGAACCACCCCGAGCGCTACGGGCAACGGGTTACCGATGTCACGGTGGTTGAGACGGGATTGAGTCTTGGTGTCAAGACGTATATCGTCGTCCCTCCCACTATCTGTATGCTATTCATCCCGGTAAAACGGTACCAAGGCGAATTGAACTGACAAACGACAGATGGCAAAGGATCTGGTCCATTTGCGACACTAAGTCAACAGGTGCCCAATCTTGCGCGCCTTGCCCGAAGGCGAGGCCATGCTGCTGTCATCGAAAGTGGAGCTGGGGTAGGTTTGATATACAGTATATGATAGATAGAAAATTTCGCTGACATTTCTCGTCATAGATCTGGAACCATGTCCATATCCTGGACCTGGCAAACTTCTACCTCCTTCTCTTCCGGGCTGTGAGAGAGCAACCGGACTGGCTTCCATCGGGCCCCAAGGCCATCTTCTTCGTCGAGAGTGGAGAGCATACATGGTTACAGGTTAGCCAGGGTATTGCTGATGCTCTGCACAAGCAGGGACTCTTAGACAATAACAAAGTCGAGTCGATCAGTATGAAGGAAGCAGCGGCCGAAATCACTAGGGGCAATGAGAGTCTCGTGGAAATCACTCTTGCATCCAAGTATGTACAACGAGATAGATCTCCTTGGCACGTACCAATACTAATGCGGATAGTTCCCGGGCGAGAGCCGATTTCGCTCGCAATCGGCTTGGGTGGAAGACATCCAGGGGCAATGAAGATTTTCTGAATCACTTTGACGGGGAGATCGAAGCTATGAGGGAAGAGCTCCAGTCGTCCAAGTAGTGATCGGTTTGTCTACAGCAATTCATTTTATTCTCCCGAACTGGGTGTATAACGAAGCCTTGCTCCTACGATGCCTGCCAGGGATTGACAAGTATACGGGTAAGAGGTCTTTCACTGTTCAAAACATTGGGACCCTCCTTCCTTATACTTCCAAAAAATGAAGCAAGATCGAAGATCACCCCAACATAGTGGTTCATTTCCAAAAGACAGGTTTCCAGACGGGAGATAGAAGCAGAAATACATTCCATATCCAGCAAAGATCACAGCCCGCTTAGTTGTCACCTCTTAAATACTGAAGCCATACGCTGTCAACCATCTCCTCCTTCAATCACGTCTCCGCGTAGTAATCCTAGTAGACAGTGATGGAAGAAGATCCGCTGCTCTGGTAACCCTCAGTGGCGACAATCTGGTAGTTGTGAGTTCCAAGGTTCATGCCCAGCCGGCTCCAGGCGTTGAAGTGGTTGGCCATGGTGACAGTGCCTCCGACACGCTTGGAGGTGCGCACAGACCAGTACTGGGTGAAAGTCTTGGTGCCTTCGATGGAGGGAGCATTGTATCGAACGGCCGTGTAGATGTTGTAAGTGCCACCGTCGGTGTTGACAGTGCCCTTGTAGGTAGCGCCGCTGCTGGGGTTGTATGTGCCATACGACTCCACGACGTAGTACTCAATCAAAGGGTTGGTGGTCCAGCCGTAGACAGACAGGTAGCCATTGCCGCTGGGGTTGAAGCTGCCTCCGTAGTTGATGGTTCTATCTCTATCAGCCACAGGTCTTCAAGTCAGATGTTGATAATGCTCTGTACCTAGCGCTTCCAGGGTTCCAGCCCTTTCCACCGACAAAGTTGCCCACGTTCCTCCAGTTGACGGAGTACGAGCCACCGGCTCCATTGGTGTAGGTCACGTCACCGCCGCCATCAGTCCAGAAGGAGTAGTAGTAGCCATTGTTCCAGCCGGTGGAGCTTGGGGTGCCGCCGCGTTCAGTGAACTCATGAAGAGCAGTCTCATTGAACGAGGTGTCCTCGGATTCGACGGGGGCAGCCAGAGCTCCAATGGCGGAGCACGCCAGCAGCAGGTATGAGAAAGAAACCATGATGTTCGAAGAAGATTGTTGCTTGACTGCAAAATATGATTGTCCGATGGAGTACTTGATGGATTCTGTACTCGAGGATGTCTCTGCTCTTTATACCTTTGCGTCACCGGGAGAAGAGGAGTGAGCAACTACCGACCAACCCCACATCGCGACATCCTGACACTGACGCTACTCTAGCGGCTATACTGGAATTACCGTCTTTGGGTCTCGATTGACTTTGTCCCATCCATCAGGGATTGGCCAGTTAATCCGGGGTACTGCTGAGCGGCATGTGGCCCAGAGTCCTTAATTCTGCAGGCAAATCCGGCTGAATTGGAAGATATATGATCATGGGATTGGAAATATCACTGCAGAATGACAACAGGCTGAAGCTCTCGGCTGAGGAGGGAAAGGCAGGAGGGGTTGCGTTCGGATAAATGCCATCGTGAAGCCATTTCGCGAGGAAGCACTACCAGCCATTTTAGCCTTAACACCACCAATCCACACCAACTAGTGGTTTTTACTCGCTGAGATTCAGGGACCAAGCCGTCCTGTATGTCTCGCTTTAGCCTCGGCCTATCAGCCCATTTCGGCCAAGGCGGGTTCTCTGTTTCAGGCCCAAACAGTGGAGTGCTTTAGCGTATTCTGGACCCTGAAGAGCCTAGATTTAGGACTGATAAGAGCCTAAGACATGGTCAAACGCCAAGACTATACGTATCAGTATGCTGTGATGTTCTCGTGCTCTATGACTGGCTCTTCAACTCATACAGGCAGAAGAATTATAATAAAGGATGACTGAGCACAGAAGACAATCATACAATACAGCACCCCTGTCACACGGTGTCGTGGATAAATGAAAACTCAAGATTCTGGAGCGCCATTACCCACCTGGCTTCCAGTCGGATAATGTCCGAAGCAGGCCTTTTGATATTCTGCCTCTTTCTTCAGCGTCGGAACACCACTCAGGAATCCCTCGACCGGGCAGAACCCATGGCGGGCCTGCTCACAGCCTACCAGCCCGTCCAGCGGCAAGGGAGCTCCATTCAGAACGAAGCGGATGAATCTGGTCGTGTCTGCAGTGTGCTCGACATGGGGGTTACGATATAGCACCGGAGCAAGGGAGTCAAATGACGCATTACGAGGACAGGTCCAAATCTCCGACATGAGGCGCGCTCCGAATGGCGTCATCTGGCTCATGGCAAATGTCCGGTTGAGTGCGTGGTCAACATTCCCGGGCAGGCCGTGCGGTCCATATCTGAAATAGCGCAGTCCCAACGCGGTGATGACGGACAGGAGGATATCGTCATGCGACATGTCGAGGTAGAAGGGCTGGTCGAGGGGAAATCGGGCCAGATTATTGTCGTAGGTAAAATTAATGCTCGTGTCGCTGGAGTAGATCAACTTGCCCTGCAGTCGAGCCGCCAGTTCAAGGACATAGCCGATGCCCTGCGCACGGCCTGTGGGAGACCCGTACGCATAGTCCCCATAGTACTGCACGTCGACATTATAGGCAAAATCCCTCCACTCCTGTTCGGTAAAGAGTGAACAGAAAGAGGAACCTCCAAGGCTGGTGTGCTCGTAGACACAGATATTCTGCATCGCTAGCACATCAAGAGCCGTCAGGTTAAAGTCCTTGGGCAGGTGTCGGGAGAGACGGGAGATGGCCTGCCGAGTGTAGCGGGGAATGAATTCTTGCGCGGAATCATCCCTAATCATCTTAGCCTCATTATCATCAAGAGGCTCAGAGAGTTCCTTGGTTATCACTCACCCTTCGGTCATATCCCCGGGACACGAGTCGTAAGAGGCCAGAGTGTTGTTGAAGTTGGATACCTCTGGAATCACAACCAGGTCATATTGGTCGTAAGAACTGTTGGCACCAGTATTGCCAAAGAACCCACCTCGAGATATCTGTTAGCTGTGCATTACTACTGGTCTAAGGAATCCATACTCAGCCACCATCGAGCACTCTCCAGAATCCGCGGCTGTGAGGTCGTGCGAAAGACCGGCTTGGGACGCGCCGTGCCGTTTGGATACACGTTCAACGAGGCATTCCAGGCCGCTCCATTCTGGCGGCCAGCACGGTACAGTAGCCGTCCGTACTTCGCCCAGAAGCTGGCCCCTGCGGTAGCCTCGGTCGCTGCGCCGGTTTCCAGGAGAGTGTCCTCTCCCAGAATGTATTCCCAGTCGTTCAAAAAGCTCAATGGACCCGTGGCTGAGGCCTTGAGATGAAGTCTCTTGGTGTAATTGCTCCATTTCGCGGCAAAATCCTCCATCCCCTGCCCGTCCAAGGGATACGGGGTCGGGTAGCGTTCGGCATGGCGATGCAGCACATGAACTTGGGACAGCTCACAGCCGTGCGGCATTCCTTTGGGCACGCCAAAGCCATCCGCATCCTCATATGGACTCAGATTCGCCCAACTCCGGGTCATGTCAAAGCCCGAGGGGTAGCTGCTCCCTGTGGGGGCTGGTGGAGCTTGCTTGGCGGCATCAGAGCCTACAGCCAGGCTGCTGACAGCAATGACCAGTACTCCAGCCACAGTCTTCATGTTCGGTCTGGTCTGGCAACGTGCGAATGACAGGAAGACTTGGTCTGATCGAGTTGTTGGCTGCCTGTGGCTCTTGAAAGCAGAAGTGAGATTTTCACGGGACAAGACTAAGACGTTTGCCTAGAGGATCCACATCTCGTGAACGTCCTATGCGGAACATCCTTGTCGATCGTCGTTTATCCTACCTACCCTGGATGTTCATTTCTGATAGGCCGATTCTTATGTATGCCCTCGTTTCACATCTTATCTGCGAATCTCCAGAATACAGGCTGTATGGGTTTCGGCAAGACCGTTAAAAAAGCTTGACATGTGAGGCTATTTCTAACTACGACGTATAGCCTCGAGATTAGAACGAGTTTCAGATTCCCTCCATTTTTGCTTATTTGATTGAGTTTCTGTAGGATAGTTTCCGCGACTTTTGAGGCAATGAATCAATCAGTCAGTCAATCATCGCCGAGGTTCACCCAATGTCTCAGTAGGGGATGCCGTTCAGAGACTGCCCGTATGTCCTGTCATTGACGCATTATGCAGGCAATGGTAAAGTTGTGATTGTAATAGTCTGCGAATTTCCGTTGCAATACTGGGAGCCACTCAAACAAGTAACGATTACTTATATACTCATTGATCATGTCAAGCCTTCCACCTCCCAACCTCGCCCAGGGTTGCCTCAAGTCTCACCCAAAAGCAGGCCAGTGTGGCTGCAAAGAGGAGAACACCGCAGACGATCCCTGCCCGTTCGTAGACAATTGAAGAGACCAATGCGGTCGACTGAGGGATCAGCATTCCAGTCAACGGCATCCCGATCAACGCTCCCATCCCCCGAATGAGGTACAAGACCCCGTTCACGCTGGTAAAGTGCTGCACGCCGAACAGTTCAATCAGAGACGCAGGGAAAAGCGAGATGTATGCGCTGGCGAAAGATCCATAGAGAATGGTAAAGACGATAAATAAGGCGTCGGCGCTTGACGGCGACACGGTCGACTGCTGAAACATGGAGGGCAGCCAGAAGGCGAAGACGGCGACGGTACTGAACAGAGTAGTAAATGCCAACGCGTTGAGTCGTCCCAGCTTGTCGGCCCCATATCCGATCAAGATCCTGGAGACAAAGTTCGAGGCGTTGCTGACTGTGATAAAGTTGTCCGCAGTCGCAGCACTATAGCCCAACGTCCGCGCATAGGCAGCATAGAAGAACAAGGGGGTCGAATAACCGGCAGACTGAAGAAAGCAGCCCAACGCTTGCGCGATAAAGCGTCGAGAACCCAGCACCCGCCAGTTGACCAACGGCACTTTGATCCAGCCGGATCGCCGGTTGAGGCTCTGGTTTTGTACCCGGAGCTGCTTCTGGAACTTCGGTTCCCAGCGTAGGATACACCCTGCCGCCGACACCAGAGTAAGCGAGATGCATCCCGAAATTCTCAATGCATTTCGGAAACCCAAGTGGGTGATCATGGCACGTAAAGCAGGTGGCCACACCATGCCTCCGACGCCACTCCCGGAGATGATGATCCCCATGGTCAACCCACGACGCTGATCGAACCATGTCGGGGCAACAGACATGGTGGGTACATATGCCATGCTGGTCCCGATGCCCAGCAGCACGCCCTGGGTTAAAGCAAAATGCCAGAGACGTTGGCTGAAGCTGGCCAAAATGTACGCAATACCAAAGACCCAGCCTCCGGCAACGATAACCGCCTGGGGGGACCAGAGTTTGGCCCAGGACATTGTCAGAGGACCTCCCATAGACATGAGAGCTATGGCTAGCGTTCCAATCAAGCCAATCCGAGCAGTGGATTGACCGACGAAAGGAGAATGCGCTTCCTGGGCCATCTCTTCATATAGAGCTTGGTAGACACCAAAAGCAAATATAAAAGCGCAAGTGGTGAACATGACGGCGAAACCGGCGCAGACAATCATGACATGGTTCCTGGGTGATTGTTTTGCTTTAGACACGGATATAAGGTATAGCAATCAAGAGGCAGCTCACCACATGGTGCCCCCATGCGCAGGGATAGGACCAACATCTCCAGAATTAGTATTGTCCAGCTGTTGCAAATCAACACCAGAATGTGGGTTATCCAGACTAGGTAAGGGGTCGGGTGGCTTTTGATGCATGACAGGTGTCTTGATACGACTTTCAGCCGAGAGACAGCAAAATGGAGAGGAGCAAGAGGAGCATGCACATGAGAATACTTCCTGGAGAGGAGCATGCACATGAGAATACTTCCTGGAGAGGAGTCCAATCATCCGGAGCACATCATGTCGAGCGGCTAAACTCATATCCATTGCCGATCATCCGGAATGATGACTATATTGGGATGTTTATAACAAACGATGGAATATTCTCATTTGTCTGAAATAAATACAATTCAAATTCTATTGAGCCCAATCCATGCCACTGCCGAGCACTGCCTGCCCCTGCGCCAGAGACCGAGACGGTTCTTCACCCAACCACTGAGGTTCTAATCGATCAATGTTCGCTTCAATCTCCCATGCTCGCCCTCCTTCGACGTACATGGACTTGCCGTTGAGCGACGAATCTGCCAGGACACCGGCGATAATGTGCGCAACGTCAGCGGGGGTATTGCAAGGTAATTTTGCCTTCATCCAAGCTTCTTGCACACCCTTGACCATGGCTGTGGTCGTCATCCATGGGCAGATGGCGTTGACTCGGATGTGATGAGTTGGGGAAGACAGGTACAAACGCAGCGAACGCATCAGTCCAAGCACTCCGTGTTTGGAGGCTTGGTAGACAAACATTCCGGGAGATTCCTTGAATCCAGCGACCGAGGAGATGAGAGTAATAGACCGATCTGCATTTTCCGGGCGGTTCTGGCGCAAGTATACGCTGGCGATGCGAGCAACGTAGAGACAGCCCGTCAGATTGACATCGAGGACTTTGGTCGTGGGCGCCTTTCACTGTCAATATCTTGAAAGTTCAATACGTAGAGCAGAAACGCACCTCGCGAACTGTTTCCAGCGTCAAGGCGGGGTCGAACAAGTTGCCAATCTCCATGATACCTGCACAGGCAACAGCATGATCAATGCGACCATATGTCTTGAGCGCCAGGTCAAAAAGACCGAGTACGGATTGGTAGCTAGTGACATCGGTGTGCTGGAAGACGGCTCGTGGTGATGACGATGAGCCGGATGAGCACAGCGACTGAGCGATCTGATATCCCGCATCCCCAGCGACATCGCCGAAGCAAACATACGCTCCTTGCTGGCAGCAGTATTCTACCAGACTCGCTCCGATTCCGTTGGCGCCTCCTAATGCTGAGTGAGCCACGGACATTGGGGATAGTAGATACATGACTGACCCGTCACAACAATAACTTTGTCCTTCAAAGACTCCGGGGTAATAGTGGGATGAAATTGAGCCATGATGGATGTTTCTACGCTATCCAACGAGTATAAAAGGTAAAGTTGGTGGATAGATATGCGATGGAGCATCCAGATGTCCTTATCAGGAAGATTTAATAAACACGAGACCATCATCTCCTCCTCAGATCCAACCTAGGCAAACGGGAATCCCCCCGGATCCCATCGATCATCCACTTGATCGACTGCGATCATCCCGCAGAAGAATATATGACATCGTATAAGAAAGACATGACCACCCTCACTGGGGGATTGCCGGCGATGTCAGCATCACAGGCAGGCGGAATCGATCCCCCCGATCTAGAGCTGAGATTACGTACTGGGAGATTTCCGATGATGTCGGAAGATGATGGTCGGCATAAGCGGGGCTAAAAATGAGGGGAAACACGTACAGGCTTCCAGATATACGAACCAGCAGGAGAATGAGGACAGTTAGCAAGGGTTTGCTCGAGATACATAAACTCCTCTTTCCATTCTTTCCATTCCATGACCATATTCGCAAGCTCATCTACTAGACTCTTGTTCGACTCATCATGCCTCTACAAACTTATCATCATACCTCGTCTATCAAAGGCCTGTCAAGCATCACTACCTTGATCGTCGGGGCCTCGGAGTCTATCCTCATAGACCCGCCCTTCCTGATTCCTGATGCTTTATCCGTCGTACGCTGGATCAAAGAAACCACCGTAAATCCCCTTAAAGCCGTCTTTGTCACGCATCACCACCCTGACCATTTCTTTTCTGCAAATCCTATTCTGGATGCGTTCCCCTCGGCCAAATTCTATGCCGCCTCTTATGTCCTGGAGGGTATCAACCGCGAATATGACGACAAGGTCAAGTATTGGCCTACTATCTTTGGACAGGAAAATGTTCCCGAAGCACCCAGGAAGCCGGAAGTATTCAATTTCGGGTTCTTCTTGCTGAATGGCAACCCCGAAAGCCCAGTGGTGCTGCTGGGGCCCTTGCAAGGAGACAGTGTTGACCACACCATCTTCTGGCTGCCGATTGAAAAGACGGTCATCTGTGGGGATACGATCTATGGTCGAAGCACACATGTTTGGTGAGGCCGTAATACCTCGACCCGCCAACAACTACTGACTTTCTTCTTTGATATAGGGTGGAAGAGGTGGAAACCCCTGCTTTGCTGGATGCATGGAAGAAGACCATCGCACTCATTTCTGCTCTACAGCCCGTCAAGGTCATTCCAGGACATTTGGAGCCCGGTTGGGAACTGGATGCCAAAGCAGACATTGCGCACACGCAGAAATACTTGGATCTCTTTGCAGAAAAGGTCACCTATGCGCCGACTAAACCGCAGGTCCAGGAACTCTATGACTTCTTTAAGAGTGCCTTTCCTCAGTGCCAACAGAATTTGGACTTTTTCTTGGGCCATCTGTCCAATCAGTTTGGAGAGGGTGGCAAGGTCTGGGAGGAGAACCGGCACCACGATGTCGGCAAGAGGACGATTGAGGGACTGACTGGGTATTGGTTCAAGTGATAGTCGCTGATTGCCATTATTTGATTTTCTGGCACCGTCATCCATTCACTTTGTGTAGGTAGATAGGGTCGGGGTTTGAATAGTTATAGTATGTTAACAGGTAAATATCACGTCCTATCTATTATGACTTACAGGGGAGTAGCCAAGTTGAACAGTCGAAATGAAATGCTTGCTTTGTTGACCTGGACTTCCCTTGCAGTGAGGGGAACAGCTCAGTGATCCCCGTAATCAAGACTACGCGCTTAATTTCCACAGGAGCTGCGAACTGGGTACAAGAGACTCTATACTTAGAATCCATCTACGCCATGTACAGGAGAACGCATCCTGGCATGTGATTTTGGAGTTGATCCTGTCATCGGGTCACGTGACTACAGCAAGGAAATTGAGGAATCATATTAAAACTATCATACAGAAAAGGTTGACCACAGTTTGCAGTCAAACACATAGTATTAATTTCAAATGTTGGGTTATCCTCTGGGATTGTCGTCTTGTTGGCTGACACGCTACAACCTATGGAGTACGTTTGCGGAAGAATATCTCGTGGCCTGAAATGGAAATACCCTTGATCTATGGAGTAACGGGAACAGAACAAAAGACTTGGCCGGTAGACAAGGGCCACATGTGTCTTCATTAGACCAGAAAAACCGAGTAGCATACCGCATCAGGGTACTTCCACGTTTAACTTCCGCTTAATGCAGGCATGCTGCAGAACAAAATGTGAAAGGCTCAACATGGAATGCAACTATTGAGAAGGTTGTAACGTTAGGGTTTCTTTCATCCAGGAAGAGATTCAGTACCGCAAAGGGGACGATAGCTATATTTTTTCTACTGTAGATGGCATGAGAATATACCACTCGGCAGGATGAAGTAAGACAGGAGAAACCTGAGAAACCTGCTTTCAAGAGATAATATGGAGTAGATGGATACTTTGGCGTAATATTACTGGCCAGTGCTACTGCCGGTTATTCAGGTACCCGTGCAGGATAATCAGGGGCTTCCATGACAATCACCCTACAGAGTACTCATAACTATTGCTATTTTTAAATGTCATCATAGAGACTATTGACTTGGCTGAGTAGTAGGGTCATTGCAAGACAACCGAGCCCAATTTCATTTGTAGGACCAATTCAAGGCCCCACTGGTGGCTACCATACCCACTGCATTGAGCCATTTGCATAACATCTCCCATTTGCCACATCTGTGCTGATTGGTAGTCCTCTCAGCCACTGCCTCCTCCCATTCATTATTGGACTGGGATTTTGTCCCCTTTCCATGGTTCCTCTGTGATTTTTTAAGGCCTGTCCACCAGGCAGTTAAGACATGATTGTATTCGGAGCAATCAAATCCATGCATTTCCGCTCCGGCAATGCTATCTTTAGTGTTAATAACTTAATAGTATTGTTCTAGTTCCGGGACAAGCCCTGACTGATGGGAGCCAACGTGTCCCCGGCCCACTTGGACCAGATGCTACCAGATGGACAGGTCAACCGGCCCTGAGTCTAGACCTGCTTCGTTATTTATGGACTCTTCTTCTGCTGCCCGTCTCTCTCTCTGTCGTCTCTCTTCTTCTTCTCATCTGCTTTGTTGTCTTCAACTCGAACTTGGTCTTTGTCTTTGACATCCAATGTTCAATTCAGTCGTTCTCTCCCTCTAAGTTCATTCTTCATCCTTGACTTTGACATAAACTACGTTCTTTAATCAACGTCGGCACCTTCTTTTCGACACACTTTCGTTTTCAGAACCTTCAAGATGCAATTCACACAGCTCGTTGCGCTTGCTCTGGCGCTCGCTACCTCCGAGGCCGCTCACCAAGGCTTCAACTATGGCAATACCAAGTCCGATGGCAGCGCCAAGTCCCAGTCTGACTTCCAGGCCGAATTCTCGACGGCCAAGAACCTGGTGGGCACTTCCGGCTTCACCAGTGCCCGCTTGTACACCATGATTGTGAGTTGCCGCCTTGCATTTTCTATGGTCATGCCCTTTTTCAGAGACTGACCCTCCAACCAGCAAGGAGGCACCGCCAACACCCCCATTTCTGCTATCCCTGCCGCCGTCGCCGAGGAAACCTCCCTTCTGCTCGGCCTGTGGGCTTCCGGTGGAAACTTCGCCAACGAAATCGCTGCCCTCAAGACCGCCATTGCCGAGTACGGAGATGATTTGGCCAAGCTGGTTGTCGGTATCTCTGTCGGCAGTGAGGATCTGTACCGTAACTCGGTCGACGGGGTCAAGGCCAAGGCTGGCCTCGGCGCCAACCCGGATGAGATCGTCTCGTACATCAACCAGGTCCGTTCCACCATTGCTGGCACCAAGCTGAGCGGTGCCCCCATCGGCCACGTCGATACCTGGACCGCCTGGGTCAACGGCTCCAACTCGGCTGTCATTGATGCCTGCGACTGGTTGGGTTTCGATGGCTACCCGTACTTCCAGAACACCATGGCCAACTCCATCTCCGATGCCAAGGCTCTGTTCGACGAATCTGTGGCCAAGACCGAGGCTGTCGCCAAGGGCAAGGAGGTCTGGATTACCGAGACTGGCTGGCCCGTCAGCGGCAAAACCGAGAACCTCGCCGTCGCCAACCTGGCCAACGCCAAGACCTACTGGGACGAGGTGGGATGCCCCCTGTTCGGCAAGACCAACACCTGGTGGTACATCCTCCAGGATGCCAACCCGGTGACCCCCAACCCCAGCTTCGGTATCGTCGGCAGCACTCTGAGCACCACCCCTCTCTTTGACCTGTCCTGCTCCGCTTCTTCTTCCTCCGCCGCCGCTTCCTCCACTGCTGGCCCCTCGGCCTCGTCCGTTGCCGGTGGCAAGGCCTCTGGTTTCACTACCGCTGCCGCTGGCTCTGCTAAGCCCACCTTCACCGTTGGCAAAGGACCTGGTGGCTCCTACAACGGCACCGGCTTCTGGAACTCTACCTCGTCGGCCCGTCCCTCTAGCAGCGCCATACCCGGCTCCTCCTCTGGCTCCGCTTCTGGCTCTTCCGGCTCTTCCGGGTCTTCCGGCTCCGGTGCCTCCGGCCAGTCCTCTTCCTCCACCGGCAGCTCCTCTGCTCCTTCGTCTTCTAACATCCTGAGCAACGCTGCCAGCGGTCTCTCGGGCTCCATCTTCGGCGCTGTCGTTGCCGTCTGCCTCGCTCTGGCTGCCCTGTAAGCGTGAGGTTTAAAGACGGTTAACGCAACTAATTGTCCAAATTTATTCTCTTGATGAAGCACGTTCTACTGCGGCGCTAGTCTTTTCATTCATTTTTGCTGTATACCAAGACTCTCGTTCAGCCAAATAGACCAAGATAATAGACCAACTATATTCAGTCTTGGACTAGTAACCTGTCAGTACTATTGATCCAACAGGGCCCAGGAAGTAGGGCATCTGGATAATAGTTCCATCAATGACTCGCCTCAATCTTAGCTACGCATATAGCACTGGAGTCTGCATGATCCGTAGATTTTGTGATTTATTATCTCCTTAGGTTTAGGTGAAGTGCAAACTGCACTCTACCGCATCTGGAACGTGTCCTACTAATGGCCCCGATAGTCCAAAGTCGAACTCGCTCCATCCAGTAGTCCACATGAAATCTTGCTCAAGCGACTAGGCAGGATACTTTCGGGGATTCTGGGGATGGCGGAGCTGTGTCCCACGACTGCCTGCTGGTATTCCAATCCTCCAGAAGTGCGGATCTAAATCAGCTTTGATGTTCTCGGCTACAAGGCACCCAGTCAACCTAGAGGCTTCCCACTCTTGAGAGTATTCTTTCCTAATATATAGTATACGACCTATTAGCCTCAAATACCGGCCTCCATCTGTGTCTTGGTCTCACAAGCGCCACCCGCACTCGGTCACACCCAGGGCTCAACAGAAGTTGAATCCAGAGTAACACACACTCGGCCTATTCGGGTGGGTGGTGTTCTCGGTGAAAACTGTGGGAGTTCCTACACAATACTGCCCAGGAAGGCTGAACGTCTTTCCGCCCAGCTCATACACGGCAATGGCTCCCTCGGTTGAGCATTTACCGCGATGTAGACTGAACCTTCACAATCCGTCGCGGTGATGCCAGACGAGATGCCGGCAATCCCCAGGCTTTCCCACTTGGCCGGCCAGGAAGTGTCCCTTTTCCTCCAGGTGCGATACACCATGCCGTTCGAAAAGCCCACGTGGAAGCAATATATTCTGTCCCCTTGAACATCAAGAGCAGGGGCGTAGCCAGTTCTTTGGACACCGAAATCCACCCACCGTTCCGACTGCTCTCGTGTGGGAGGTAGAGTAGTAAAGGTGATTGTTCATACCGCGGTTCACGGCCCATAGTTTGCCTCGAGGAAGCAATCGCCGGCCCATCATAAGACCGCGCTGTTGTAGATCCGACCTCCCGGAATTTGTCCAGACTGTATTGAGGCGGATATTTCCGCTCGATCGGATCAAGACGACATTGTCTTCCCCGATATATGCCACGTGTGCGCGGCCATTGTGCTCAGCCACGTCAGGACGCATTGGCAGCATGCAATAGAATCCAGAAACTATGTTGTGCTTACCCGTGAGTGTAGCGACCGCTAGCATATAAGCGGTATCCCCCTCGGAGTCTCGTATGAAGGCCGGAAAGACGGCTATGCTTGACCATAAGCTTGAAATATGCTAACACCTGAGGCCGCTTAAAGCTGGAGCCCTCGAAGAAACTGAGAGACAGTGGGCTTATGTAGCGGTCATCCATGTACCTCTGAATAAACAGCTCGTGCTTCTCACACTGCCGCCGACGAAAATAAGGGTGATCTCTTGAGAGGGTGTATTCAGGAACCGATTCAAACCGGCCGTCGTCCGCCTCCCAGACTTCGATATGGGCCGCCACATCCACCAGCACTCTCCCATCAAACAAGGTGGTACCACCGTCAAATGTCACTCTAGAGCCGTCTTCCACGCTTCCATACTCTCGGGTTCAGCGTTCATTCGACAACTTGCCATCGGCTCAAGTCCAAGTGATAACGGTTCCCTTCTGGGGCCGCCATGCCGCACCCGCCTCGTCTGCGGATGGCTTAGGGTCATGTGCCCACCTGGCCATGGATACTAGACTCATAAGTACAGATGGGAATCACCTCTGGGTACACAGTGCAGTGGATACCTTAGCGGAGTAGTGATTGTTCCTTAAGACGCCTCAATCATGAACTCTGGGGCTTCCCACCAAAGCCTGCTGATACCAGGTAATGTGGGATATAATTCAGCGGGCATTGATTATCCGTCGATGCTATATGATTCATGATTCGAGATCCTTTCCGAACATCATTGTCAGTGGGAGGTATGCTTGGAGAGCCACGCGTCCACCATTTCTACGAAATCCGGCTTATACAATGATTCCAAGTCGAGGGGCGCGTCCTCGGCTTCCTTTTCTTCCCCCAAACTTGGCATCCTCCGTCTCTCCATATACGTGTTTAGTGCAAGCACCTTATCTATCCGCTCTTGTCGTCTTTCCTGCCAAACCTTCAGTGACCGCTCAAGTGAATCCTTGTCAGACCGTCCAAGCATCAACGAATACGTAAAAACATCCTCAAACGCCTGATTGACACCCTGACCAGCAGCCGGGGGAATCGCATGCGCGGCATCACCCACAATTACCACGCGGCAATGTTTGGATGTCCACGTTTCAAGCTTAGGAACAATAGACAGCGGCCATAGAAAGACCTTCTCTTGTGTTATATTCGATACGGCCCGCTGGACGATCTCAGGGAAGTCGTCTGCACCCTGGCGGAGGAAATCCATGCACCATTTCTTATTATTCAGAAGCTCATCCCACCCTTCTCGGGTCAGCTGCTCGGAGCGCTTCTGCCGGCCGACCATCACCTCTGAGCCATCTCCCAACTGCGGCGCGATGAAGACTGCCCCATGCTGTTTATTCAGTATTGTCACTGGGAGGTTGTAGCTGCTCGGGACCTGTAGCTGGCTTGTTGGCACTGCGGCCGTCACGATGACCATCTTGGTAAAGGATGGCTCGAGGCCTGGATAGAGGTATTTGCGGACTCTGGAGTGGATGCCATCAGCGCCCACAACGCAGGTTGCTGTTGCTGTGGAGCCGTCACTAAATCCCCAGGTAATATCCTTCTCTGTCTCTGCAAGCACCCGGACGAATTTCTTATGATACTCAATGGGGATGCCAGCTTCGCGAACCATAGCAGAGAGTTCCCGAATAAGAACACGACGGTAAATGCGCATGGCACGGTAGCCGTATTGTTCAACCCCACCAAACTCATATGTGTCCATGGGCTGGTCATCCGGGGAGCGGAAGTAGAGCTTATCAAACCCATAGCCTTCTGGTTGGATGCGGTTGTACACGCCCAGATAGTCGAGGATCCTCAGTCCGTTGGGACATAGCATAATGGCGCCACCAATGTCGAGTGCGGATGCGCGAGCCTCGTAGAGAGTGCAGGCAATGGATTGCTTGTGCAAAGCCAGAGCAAGAGTTAGCCCTGAAAGACCGGCGCCGATAATCGCCACTCTGTCCATCCTGGGCATGACGGTGCAGAGGTAGTGGTATGCCGAGAGTCACAGCTATGGGGTGAGATATCTTGTAATGAGGAATAATTTGTGTCTGAAAAAAAGACTGAGGAAAACAGTTCATTCAGGTCAACTTATAGGGATTGACTCCCATGCTTTCACCAGTGGGAGTGGTTACATCATAACAAGGTAGACGCTACATCAAGTCTAATTTTAAAGTGCTTTGGCATAGAGTTATCAGTCTAGCCATCGTAACTAAAAAGATTAAAGTTTCTAATAGATGTAAAAGTATTCGACCATCTTTACCAACTCTGAGGAAGGACTACAACGACTAACATCGCGGTTACTTGCTTGACGTGATTCTTTCTAGACTATTACCAATCATCAAAGGATTAGGCCAGTGCAGCCGCAACTTTTAATGAGGAATTAAAGAACCGAGACAAATGAGGCAAGTGTTGATCCCATCGTTATCCTCCTTGGGTCTGACAAACGATGTGCTTGTGACCATGTTCGTTATCAGTATGGTCTCTGGCGAATCACGCCCTGTGAGGTTTACTTGTATTAAAGGTCGATTGCTATGACTGATGACTTCGGCGATTGAGGTGGATTCCCGCTCTGTGAAGGGAAGAATGAAGATGCATTCGACGTCGGCCACCCGTCTGGCGGAACGACGATGGGGCGGTCTCGAGAACTCAACGGTACTGATCGAGGGGAGATCACAATGATCCGCTAGGAAGATGGGGTGGTCGAATAACTTAAGGCGAGAACTATAGCTCACGCAAAAGTCATCTATGCAAGTTAGATAGGAAGAGCGAGTAAGTGCGAACACGACGACTTACGTGTGGATCAAAGCGCCAGACATGGCCCACAGGTTTCGAGAGGCATCTGCTTCAGTCCCGGAATAATTCGTCAGCCGTCGGCCTCGGATTGTAATTCTTTCAATACTCAGAAAAGAGATTATGCAGTGACAAGCAACCAGCAAGGCCCAGGCCAAATTTATGCAAAGCTGATGCTTAGGATAGGATATAGTACCCACCATGCGAGACATGCCAACGCGTGGCTGAGCTGATCTTGGGGTAGTCGACATACTGTTGCTCTACAACCTGCGGTTTATTTGTGCAAAATTGGACTTCTTCATCCCTCGAAACCACCTGAAGACTAAGATTATGCTTGAGAGAACGGATTTATCAAATGATCCTGGATCTCATACGTCTGAGAATGCCTGATGACGTATTAGTCATCCTCCGCTACGGTCGGCGTTTGATGGCCTCAGGCCCCCGCAAGTATCTGATTCTGAACTCCAGAAAGAAAGATGACGACAAAGGGCGAAACAGGTGGATACGGACAGTGATCGATATCAGATGACTGTGATCTGTGTATGATTATCAATGGATGAATGGACTGAAGCCTACAAGCAAAGGCCGATGTCTCGGTGTCATATGTTGCTCACGACCCCGCTCCTACATATATATCCAGCTCAGTCTGTCACGAAGACATCACCCCTCCTTCTTCCTCGCTGAGCTCTTCGCACTTGGTGTAGCCCCGTTGCGATCATGACGCATGAGTCAGACGTCATGCCACCCGTTCCGGCTAGTGACGAATACTACGATCTCGGCTCGTTCGGTCGGAAGGTCACTACCTCCAACCCCGACACTCAGACCTGGTTCGATCGGGGCCTCAGTTGGGTTTACGCCTTCAATCATGTCGAGGGCGCCTACTGCTTTGAACAAGCCATTGCTCACGATCCGTCGTGCGCCATAGCATACTGGGGACTGGCGTACGCAGTTGGTCCCAACTACAACAAGCCATGGGACCGTTTTGATAGGGAAGACTTGAAGACCTGCATGAAACGGGCATATGAGGCGTCGCGCAAGGCCAAAGAACATGCAAATAATGCGACCCCAATTGAGCAAGGGTTGATCGAAGCCATCCAATCCCGATTCCAGAGCGCCTCGCCACCCAATACTGCGGAGCAGTCGGCACTGAACCATGCGTATGCGACGGCCATGAAGCCTGTTTATCGAGCCTTTGGCGATGATCTGGATGTCGCAGTTCTCTACGCGGACGCGTTGATGAACCAGACTCCTTGGGCGCTCTGGGATCTGTTTACTGGCGAACCCAATCCCAAAGCAGCCACAATGGAGGTCGAGGAGGTACTGGAACGCGCTCTGACTCAAAAAGGGTCTGATAAGCACCCAGGGCTGCTGCACCTCTACATCCACTACATTGAAATGTCGCCGAATCCTGAGTTAGGTGTCAATGTCGCCGACCAGCTGCGTGACTTGATGCCTGATGCAGGCCACATCCACCATATGCCAACTCATCTCGACATTCTGATCGGGGATTGGCGGCGCTCGATTGCGTCCAATTACAAGGCTACTCTAGCCGATGACAAGTATGTGCGCCGCGCAGGCCCATACAACTTCTACACGTTCTATCGACTTCACGACTACCATTCCCTCACCTACGCGGCTATGCTTTCTGGAAAACTGAATACGGCCCTGGATGCGGTCGATCGGATGGAGGCTTCAGTCCCTGAAGATGTGCTACGAATCGAGTCCCCGCCCATGGCTGATTGGTTAGAGAACTTCATGACCATTCGCTTACATGTCATGGTGCGCTTTGGAATGTGGGAGGCGCTGAAACAAATGGAATTACCAAAAGACTCCGAACTATACAGAGTCACGACGGCAACTACACATTACGCCAAGGGAGCCGCCTATGCAGCTACTGGGGATGTAGATGGAGCCTTAGAGCAGCAGGAGCTCTTTCAGCAGACATGTGCACTTGTCCCAGAGACCCGCCGTGTCTATAATGGCAAGTGTACGCAGACCTTGGCCGTGGCCGCGGCCATGCTGGATGGAGAAATCGAGTATCGCTGTCAAAACTATGACAAGGCCTTTGAGCATCTGCGCAAATCCATCAAACTGGATGACAAGCTCCCGTATAGTGAACCATGGTCGTGGATGCAACCCAGTCGACATGCCTACGCGGCCCTTCTCCTGGAACAGGGCCATCTCGAGGAAGCGGCCAACGTGTACCGCGCTGACCTTGGACTCGATAACACGCTGATTCGTCCGCGCCGCCACCCGAACAATGTTTGGTCGCTCCAGGGGTATCATGAGTGCTTGACGCGGTTGGGAAGAACGGAGGAAGCGGCTGTCATCGAGCCTGCAGTAAAGCTGGCGCTCGCTATAGCAGACATTCCTATCAAATCCTCGTGCTTTTGCCGATCGGATACATCTCAAGCGCCGCGTGTCATTAAGGGCTGTAGTTTCAACAGAAATTGCCACTAAATGGATATTTTGAATGTCAGTATATGCTTCAGCAGAAAATGGAGAATTAGCTGATTTCCTTTTAGAACGCTTCTCGTTATCCCAGGAGACTGGCGAGGTACTACTTGAACAGGTCTCATAGTTGGTACAGCCCTTTGTGGCATAGGTGAAGTACCCTGTATCGCATGTTTGGGATATTGTAATAACTCTGGCCAACACCAGGTCAGACTGTACTATCGACAGCAAGAAGCATATGCTGTCGTAAGCCTCACAACTGCACAGTCCTATCTATGCATGGCCGAGACGACTATTATGTTTTACAATGCACATCTAGAGCCATTTACTTTTGCAGACAAACATACAAAAAACCCCACCTGCTTGAGAATACAGTACTACCCGACTGGAAGATTGCACGTTGTACTGTTTTATACTTCAGTGGTCTTTAAGAGAGCTTTATATTATCATGGTACTCTCTCGAATACCAACATATCACTGTCGACGATCCGGATATGTTACCAAAGAGTTTTGTCCTTGCTTCATCCGCATTTACTTTTACAGTCACTTTGAAAGACAAAGAGGGTGCATATTATCAAGAGTCGGTAGGTACCTTTCTCTGGCACCAATGAATACGGGGAAAACAAGGAAAGCAACACATATATGTAGGCCTCATCATCTGTACTGATTACCCTTCTGGTTCCACGGAGTATTACTCAAGAACAAGACGTAGTGCAAGACCTTCTGACTACTCCCAGAGCTTTATGGACTGTCATCGTGGTACGGATGTTAGCATATCGCTATGAGCTGTAGCCAAGAACCCGAGCGTATCTGACATACACAGTCAACCAGGCTGACTGCTTTCAAGGTGAGCTTTGGGCCAGGTGAGTTCTTCAGCTCATTTAGCCTTTGTGATTTGCAATCCCATTCCCGACGGCCCCTTTTCTTTTCTCTATTCTTTGAAGGATTAGACTTTCTGGCCGTCTCCCTTTTTACTATCCAACCAAGATGTACTTTGCATGGGACCAGAGTGACCCGATGGCAGATGCCTCGGTGGCAGAGCGATTCAAGACATATACTTTGAGACAAATCAGCGATTCATTGTGAAGCATCGAAGAGGAGTCCCTACAGAGTTGCGCGACCCCAACGCGGGGTCATTTACTGTATCCTTTCGGATGAAATTCACTAGAGCATTATCCTTGCAGTAGTACACTCGCACATTTAATGACTACTGTTCCCTTTCTCCCGCTCCTGGTCCAAGAAAGGTAACGCGGCCAGACTCATGACCTATAAGTAGCGTGTTATCGACGGCAGGAAGGACTTCATATAGGGGTATAATTCAATGGTCTTCATAAGATAAACTGTGCGTAGTCGGAATTTGGGTGAATGATCAATCTCTCGCCGCTAGTCTTACCCTGTCTGAGGAGATCCCAAGCATCCTGCGTATTGCTCAACCCACCCATAACCCTGGTCGGGAGTGCCTGTATTTGGTTCTCTGCGACGGCCTCCTCCAGATACTCCCACCATACCCAGCTAGTGAAGTCAACATTTTTGGGATCGAGGTAGTCGTCCAGAAACTGGGCAAAGACGCCCTTGACCCCGTCAGGCAGCTTGACGCCTTCTCTCACGCCCATTGTGGATAAAAACGTGCCCCCGTCTTGAGCAGCCAAGACCGTTCCGATCACCTCCTGGTCCTTCGCTGAGTCCGCAGCGGCGAGGACGGCATGGGAGGGACCTATTGCCATTAGATCCTCAGCCGCCGAAGCGTGCCTTCTGTCCACAAACTCAGTAGCCCCTAGAGATTTGACCAAACTGGCGTTCGAAGCAGATGCAACCCCCACAACCGTGTACCCTGCACTTGCTGCAATTTGGACGGCGTTTGCACCGAAGGAAGAGGATGCACCCCAGATTAGAACCTTCTTGGCCTTATTGGATGGGTCAGGCGTGGTGGAAGGTTTGTCCAGGTGCAAGTGCAAGACAAGCGCACTCATCGCACCATACAAATACGTTTGTCTATGCAAAGGGGCTGATATTAATTTTCAGCCAAGAGGAGAGCGGTGCACATCGCTATGTGGCGCTCTATTATCGGCGCCCTCGCCTCAAGCATTAAGAGTTGTCAAGCTTCTGCTCGGCCACGGTGCAGATCCAAACATTGCTCTACCGGCTAAGAGGTCCAGTCCAGGCTGGAAACTACCACCAAATCCACCACTTGGCCTAGCTATGGTCCGCGACGAAAGCTTGCAGCTTATAAAGGCCTTATTAAGGGCAGCGGCGGATGCCAGGCAGTGCGGGCTAGCATTATTTGATGCTGTTCGACTTGAGAAAGCGACCGAGTTCCGGCTGTTGGTGGATCACCATGCGGACCATAATATACGTCTAAAGGGCAAGTCTCTTGCTGAATATGCGCTGCAGAGCGGCTGCCAGAGTATTCAAGAAGCTTGTCTTAGTCTTGATGATACGGCTCCTACACGGCAGTTGGCTACACAATATCTTGTTGCCGGACTTGTCACCGGCCTGCTGGTCGCCGGCTCAGAAACGCCCACGTTTTGTGTGAGACCATTCTGCCTATTCGCCCTCCTGTTCCAGGATGACATTATGAATAACATTAGACAATCAAATTCTTAATGCTTCAGCAGGACGATATCGATGGCATCAGCTTCAGATGAAAGCTGGGAATCCGCCGCGGTAGTCGTAATATCTTACTTATAGACCGCATATTTGGGGGGAAGCCCCCAAAATATAGGCTTAAAAAAAGACTATAGAAGTTGGCGTTTGACCTATTAGTTTAGATGAATTCAAGTCCCTGCTACGGCCCAACAATTATCGGTAAATCTCGCAGTAAGACACACTATGGCTAGGTCTGCTGCGAAAGAACTGGATGAGAAGTTTCTGGTGGAGATTTGCGACAAACGCATGTACAAGACGCGGCCGATAAATGAAAAGGATTGTATAACCGTTTGGGAGACCTTTGGACTCACTTCCTAGTCAGCTATAGGGGACTTTGTTCCATCGTTAAAGAGCGTTACGACCTCCCTTCCAGGCTTCATAAGAGTCATTCTCCAACTCACCGGTGTACTTCTAACAAAGGATACACAGTTCAGCCCATGAGATGGATTGAGGAAGCTTTCGGTGCAGGTTTTGGAAACCGGGCCGCATGTCGCATGAGGCTGGACGCTCCCATGTTCTACTGCCTCATGGCCGAGCGTCAGGACATAAAGCCTCCGAACCAACTCAAGCTTACCCTTGACACGACCATAAGTGTGGTGATGAAGCAATCTGGCATACTCTCCATCGCTACCGGCAACGTTGACTACGCGTTGTGGTATAATTCTGAAGAGCTACGATCAAACCTTGTCGTTGTGGCGGGATCCAAGCGTATGTCAGTCATCCTTAGGACAGTTTCGGTGTTTAGCCTATATGTGTGAATTCTTGTGGCAAGCGGAATATCGACTAAGATGCTAATTAAGAAAAGCCATGGTCCAGGCTATCTGCAAAGCAGCAGGTCATACAGACGCCATCATTTCCGAAGTTGGCATCCGACGGGTCTAGCTTTGTTTTCCCCTGTCTCGACAACAACCACCAGGTAATATTCATACCTACTATGACTCTCTGAGCATTGGCTAACTGAGCAGCGGCTGAAATGAATACCCCATCTAGTATAGACTGATCTTGACCATACAATAGGCAAAGGAGTCTACACCTTAATCACACTGATAATCCGGAACAGTCCTAGTATGCGTCCTCACTATTCACTGTCGAGAAAGGTCGAGGGCACCAAACAATCTATCCTACTCTCTAACCCCATCAAATACCAAATCCGTTGTGAAGGTCCAAGGATACAAGATCCAGAGATGGAATCTGATAGTGACTATGATTGGGGCATTTTCCGTGTAGCTAGCTCTTCTACTGCTATTCATGTTGCCCCTAGTTGCTTTGCTTCTCACTTTATAGACTTTATGTTGTCTTGAATCTAATTTCAGATCTCTTAACTTTTGTTTTAAAACTTTAATGTCAGATTTTTCTTCTCATAGCTACTATTCTTATGGAAAGTGTGTAAGGTAAGCTCTGTATACTGTTATTTACAATCGACTAATTCACTACTAAGATAGAGTCTGCTCACAAATCCTTACTTTAGACTAGATACAGCTTTTATTTATGTTGACGAGAGGTTATTTACTAAAGTAGAAAGAGACAAGGCTCTACTCACAGAGCTATGAAGTAGCATTTGTTACATGCCACCTGGACTTATATCCATCTCTTGTGTGTGTCGACCCTGCCATCTGCCATCTATTTGGATCGGCAGAAGCATGGCTGCATAGTAATGGAAAAAAAAAAAAGTTTAAATAGGTGTGAGTGATACAGTAAACAAGAGAGGGAGAACAGTATACTAATCATTTAGATAGGTACAAGAAGAAGGATTATCAAAATATATTAATATCTAGAGGGGAATTTGCATGTAGCTCATGGAGAAGTATGCTAACCATTCTTTACTTGGTTATTCTGTGATGTGTTTACAAAAGAACCTACATCCAACCACACAGTCTGAACAATGCAACTCGATTCCACAGTTTCCCAAGTAATAGCCTTGATGTCGTAAATATTAAATTCGCCAACTGGTTGACCTAGTACAATCGTCGCTGACCAGTATTACCAGGCGATGAGATGCCATTCGTCTTGCAGTACCCTCTGCTTGCGGTACAAGATATCTTATTTATTTTATATATCGCTTTTGCAGAACATGATACGCCGAAACTATAACCCGTGCCACTTAAAGCCTGGAGAGACGTTGAACGGAGCTTCAATGCACATGGTTTGTGCATCCCTTCCTATCTTGACGTGCCATTGCCCGGGCTCGGCTTGCCATGTCGATGTCAGTTCATCCCAGTGGGAGATAGCGACTGCTCTAATGGTTAGCGAGTAACAAAGCCGTCAGGTCTCAGTATACTTACATTTGTCCATCTCCACGGTGACTGTCTCGGACTGACCGGGTAGAAGTACAGCGGTCTTTGTGAACGCTTGCAGAGTGACATCCGGATGTGTGAGGGAAGTCATTGTTGGTGGGGGCGGGCTAGTGTAGAAGTGGACGGAATGAGCACCAGGTACCGTGCCAGTATTGGTGACTCTGGCAGAAACAGAGATGCGCCATGAGTCAGGGGAAGCTGATGCGGACGGCGCAACGGTGAGGTCAGAATAATCAAAGGTAGTATATGATAGGCCGTGACCGAAGGGATACATGGGTTCGATGCCCCGGGCGTTGAAGTGACGGTAGCCGACCCAGATCCCTTCCTCATAGTAGGTCTTGGTTCGTGCCGACTTGAAGTTGAGGTTTGCCGCAATGTCGAGCTCCCGTTTCGGCAAGGTGATGGGCAATCGTCCGGAAGGGTTGACCGTTCCGTATACGATATCAGCGATGGCATTTCCAGCCTCGTTCCCGCCGTACCAGGGCCACAAGACGGCGTCGACATGTTCCAGCCATGGCATGGATACGGCGGAACCTGTCTGCAAGATGACGACCTTTTTGGTGTCTGGTGCTTCAGTCGCGACGCGACGGATGAGGTCGTTCATACGGAGAGGGAGAGACAAGTCTGGTCGGTCATAGCTCTCCGACTCCCAATCCTGGTCTAACCCAACCATCAACAAGGCGATGTCAGACTCTTTGGCGAGCTCTACGGCCTCATCTATCGTTTGGTCCTCATTGATAGCGGGGAAGGAGCCAAGTTTCATGCCGATGAGCTGTAATGGCTGGCTGTCCTGACCGGGAGCTAGTGGCGGTTTTCTGGAGTCATGCAAGAGACGGAATTTGTAGACCTGATCGAACGTGAGCGACTCGTATGATAGACGGGGAACAATGCATTACAGACCTTGCCTTTAGTAACCGAGAACGTAATAACGGTACCATTGCCTCCGTTTCCAAAGAATGATGAGGTCCGCTTCTGCTCTTTCGATAAATCGGCCAACAGTCTGTCGTCGATATAAACCCAAGCTTGACCAGTGACGCTGATCTCGAATTGCCAATCTCCGGTGATTGGTGCGGTGAACAAGGCCCGGATCTCGGTGAAGTAATCATCGCCAAGGTCCGGGTGGCTAAAGTCAGCGAGCATGATGTCTGAGTTGGTCCAGACCTCAGAGACGGCTGGCTGGCTGGCCTGCTTGCCGTCGACAATAGCGTAGTGAAGCATATCAAAACCGCGGGTGGTACCATCCATGCTGGTAAACTCCTCACCAAAGACGGGTAGAAATTTGGAGCCCTTGCAGCCCAGGGCGTATCGTAAATCCACTTGGTCCGGTCTGTTGTCTACTAATCCCTGCCATGGTGTGACACACCAGGCTGGTCGAAGCCTCGCACTGCCGCCGCCTGTAATGACAGCATTTTTGGCGTTGGGACCAATGACTGCTACTTTGCCACGTCGGATAGGGAGCACTGACGATTCGTTCTTCAGCATTACGATAGCCTCGTTGCCGATACGCCGTATCAGCGCCGCGTCTGTCGCCTGGTCTTCCGTTCGCGTCCATTCTATCGAGTCATCGCGCCCGTAAACAGTGTCGGGGTTGAGCACGACAAGCTTTTGGACCCATTTCAAGATGGTTATCACCCGCTCGTCGATTGTCGCCGGCGAGATCTTGTGAGCATTAATCAACTGCCGGACTAGCGGCAGTTGACGCCATCGGGGCTTTCCAGGCATTTCCAAATCAAGCCCAGCGTTGATTGCCTCGGCGACAGAATATGTCCCCATCCAGTCGGACATGACGAGTCCGTCAAACCCCCATTCGGTTCGGAGAAGACCTCTCAACAGCCAGTCATGCTCGGAGCAATGGGTGCCGTTGAGCTTGTTGTACGAGGTCATGTATGACCAAGGCTTGGCCAAAGCCTGAGCAATGTGAAATGGCCGAAGATAAATCTCCCGAAGCGCTCTGGGAGCAATGATGGAGTCTTGACCCATTCGTTCATGCTCCTGGTCATTGGCGACAAAGTGCTTGATCGCTGCGCTGATCCCTTCATCCTGGAGGGCATTGACATACTTGGCAGCCATGATACCGCTGAGGGTCGGATCTTCCCCAAATGACTCAAAGGTCCTCCCTCCAAGAGGACTTCGGCAGATATTAATGGTCGGGGCCAACAGGCAGACAGCACCTCGTGCTTTGGTCTCGGCGGCCAGTAGACGAGCGGCTTCGGCGGGGAGGGTGGGAGAGAATGTAGCAGCAAGGCCGGTAGCGTTGGGAAGAACCACGGCGGGTGCTCACAGCAAGATTAGTTCGAGGAATCTTCCAGCGTTTTGCCACTTACTCATTTTGAAGAAAGATTGACCTCGGGCGCCGTTGGGTCCATCGGTGAGCTTAATGCTGGAGTGACACTTCTCAGTAAATCCGCTCCGGATACGTACGTCGTGAAAGAACCTTACGAAGGGATGTTGAGTCTGGGCACGGCCGTGGTCCTGCGATGTTTGTCAGTTGAATCAGCACCGTATACTCTTGACTGATGGGACGTAATCCCCCTTACCTCCACCAATCCTCGCCGGAAAGAAGCGACACCTTCTCCATCAGGGACATACTCTGGACCAAATCTTCCACAGAAGCAGTCATGAATGACCTATCCATTCCCTTGTTCGCCATTGCGATATCTCCCTTGCTTTGGAACAAGATGGGATTGGTAGTCAGGGAAGCCTTGCACTATAGCGGACGAGCATTCGGAATGAGGCGCTTATCAATATGTATTTGAATGTTACCACGAATTTTAAGTCCCCGGCCACCAGCCGGGGACTTCCCGGTGCGAGGGATTCTGTCTGTCTGGCGTGAAAATGTGGCTGACATTCTCTCGGATCTTCCCCGGTCCCAAGAAACTGGTAATGGGTAACTCGTCCAAGCAAATCTCCAGCTTAATTTTTCTTTTCAATTAATTCATCTACATGGCTTCCCATTTCCCCCCAGAATCCTAGTCTACTTTAACATCTCCCCTCAGACATCTCAATCTCGCAACCGTCCATGCTGATGTGACCATCCCTCGCGGCCCTGTTATGATGCAGCAAACACACATGCTTCAAAACATACCCAGTAAGGACCTTCGCCAGCAAGCTGCTCCATGCGCCACTCACTGACACCCTCTACTAGACAATACCAATGAATACTGGTACAAGGACCCTGCTCTCAAGGCAAACATTGCACACTGGTAAGTCCAGTGCCGCTGGTGACGACAGCTCAACTCTGGCACGCTCGCTGACACTGCTTTATAAGTCTTGGGGTGTGTGTTGTAATTTACTACCTGGTGGGTATCGATTCTCAGTCTCTAGTATATACACAAGCTAAGACATGTACATAGGGCTGTGAGTAGATTCTCGAATAGGGTTTGCGTCACCCATATACTCAAATGATGCTAGATGATGCCGGCCTCCTCAACGGGCTACAGGCTGTTACCTCCTGGAATGAGTTTTTTGACCACCCGAAAGGCACAATCTTGGGACTTTATGCTGCATCTTTGTACCTCCCATCGATTGTGACGGCTTACCTTGGTGATTTCCTATCTCAGCGCTTTGGGCGCAGAATCACCCTGGCCCTGGGATCTTTCCTTGTCCTTGCCGGTGGTTTCATCAACGCCTTTGCTAATACCGCGGGGATGTGGGTTGCTGGTAATTATCCGCCCCCCCACTTTGATGCCTTTGGGATTATGTTCTGAAACTCGAAACTTGTTCAGGTCGCGCCATCATTGGCGGAGGTGGCGGTCTCGCCAAGGTGGCCGCTCCAGCGCTCATTCAGGAGATCGCCCACCCTCGATTACGACCGATGTTGGCTTCCTGCTACTATCCTTTCTTCTACTTTGGCGCTCTGCTATCAGCGCTGCTTTGTTGTGGGTGACCTCGTTTTAGCCCTGCCTCATCAACGACCCTGTGCTGAATTAGAGCTCTTCCCACAGTCGCGGCTCTCTATATCCCAGGCGACTGGTCATGGCGGACACCTTCGATCGTCCAAGTCGTAGGACCTTTATTTGTCCTTGTTACATTGATAAGCTGCCCGGAATCACCAAGAGTGAGTTACGACTCCCACATTGTGTGACGCTTTCTTGGCTAATCCGCCTGGACTCCAGTGGCTCGTGTCCAAGGACCGAATAGCGGAAGCCTCGGCGATATTGAGCAAGTACCACGCCAATGGTGTTCTCGACCCTCTCGTCCAATGGGAATTGGCTGAGATCCAAATGGTACTGGAGAAAGAACGAGTGGGGCACCATGCGTCCTATCGAGACTTCTTCATGACAGCGGGGAATCGACGGCGTCTTGTTGTACTCTTGTCTCTTTGTGTAGGCACCAACTGGGTCGGCAATGGCATTGTCTCCTAGTAAGTCTGTCTGCTGGCGCTTGTCATGACAGTTGTGTTGACCTTTTGCCCTGCAGCTATCTGACCCCTGTACTCAACTCTATCGGGATAACGTCTCCAGTCCAAATCACGCTTCTCACATCTGGGCTCGGTAAGTACGAGGCTGAACAAAATGATTAGCGGGCGCATGTAGACTGATATGGGCTGGCCTAGCGATCTGGAACCTCATCCTGTCATTCGGCGCCGCGTTGAATGTTGAACGTTTCGGTCGTCGTCCACTGTTCCTCGTCTCCATTATCGGTATGCTCGTTTCTTACGCCCTCATCATGGGCTTCTCCGCTGGTTTCGCTACAACAGGGAGCCACGCTATGAGCATTGCCGTAGTTCCGGCCATTTTCCTGTAAGTCATGCCCGCATCCAACGCAGTGGAAGGGACCAAGGAAAGCTGACCTGGTTTGCAAGATACTATGGCTTTTACGACATCGCCTGGACACCGCTACCGGTCCCATACACAGCCGAGATCCTGCCTTTCGGACTACGCACCAAGGGCCTTGCCTTGTTCACGTCAGTGGGAACCATGGCGAACTCGTTCAATCAATTTGTGAATCCCATTGCTCTGCAGGCCCTCCAATGGAAATAGTAAGTATATCCCATTATCAATAATGAGAAGAAGACGAGGGAAGCTTACTCTGGGCAGTTACGCTGTGTATATCGCCATTCTATGGTTCTACCTGGTCTTTGCGTATTTCATGTATCCTGAGACCAGGCATCATACCATCGAAGAAGTCTCCATGATATTTGACAAGCGCGATGATGAGATAGAGGACCTGAATGAGCTCGCACTGCGCGAAGTGGAGAAGCGCGCTGCCGATGGGTATGCGCACCACGGGGAAGACGAGGCTTCTAAATTGAAGGGGAGCTGCTCTCATAGAGAGAACGTCTAGGAATGCCAAGTCGATGCAATGGCACAGTACAGTCATGAGTAAACTAATATAATATGAATCGAATGGAATATTAATATTACATATTTATTCTGAAGTCCACCCCATCAACAATGTACAAGCGGCACCCTCCTTTCACCCTTCAGAGGATACGGTACAAAGTTTGCTTCATAGACTCCCCGGATCCGTGGGTGGAGGGTAGAAAGATTGGGCAAAATCGAAGCAATGGCCGAGGTCGAGACCTGTCTCTCCGGCCGGGATGTTCTGGCCTAGTAAGGCGCAGATATCAAAGTCCCATTGGATTTCCGGAAGGCTAGGGTCTAGTCCAGTCAAGCTGTTCATATGCCGCGTCAGAAGGGAACTGCCAGAAACCCACCAAGCCGTGAGAAGTGGAGACTTACTTGGCATCTGTCGGATCACCTTCACCAGAGTCAAACGCAAGTCCCGCGTAGCGAGCCAGCTCGCGACTCAGCTGGGCCACCCAGCCACAAATACCGGTTGTGGACATGTCATTGGACTCCAAAAGCTCGATGGCGGTCCTGAGATGATGCGCCAAGACACGTCGGTCTACTGGCAAGGGCTGCTCGAGTCGAGCGACAAGTACTCGGACGAGGAACATTGCAGCTTGGCCAAGTATCAGAACCAGATACTATAGATGGATGAGAACACTCCATTAGCGATGACACACAAACAGCAGTGTGGCAGAAACTCACATCTCCACCATATCGAACGATTGGCTCCGACTCCGAAGACTTGACGTAGTACTGCACCAGGGCTACAGCTGCCTCACAAGCGTTCTCCAAACAGGAGATCGTTACATGGTTCTCCGAGTTTGCAGTAGCATTAGCGGTAATGAGGTTAAGCGAAAGAGAGTTCAGGCATAAGCGCGTATGTTCACCGTAGATCTTGACCTGGTCGGTGTACCTGCCAAGCATGACGGCATCATAGGAACCTAGATCGCATGTAAGCATCAATGCAGCGCATGGAAATCGTCGCAAGGCTCACCGGCCCAGGTCCATTGACGTTGCCATTCGTCCAACCGCGGGTTTAGGTCGGATAGAAGACATGAGATTCTAGACCATGCTGTGGCAGCGGGCTGGCGGATATGTTGGCGCGGTGTCGGGGGTAAGCGAGCTGTGCGCAGACCAGAAACCAGATCCGCTGCGACCTTAGTAATACAGTTTAGCTCCTTGTTAAGTGAATGTAACAGCGGTAAAGAACGGATAGCTTACGGCGGAAAGTTCGGCCAGGCTAGTGACGTATGTCGCAGCTTCCGGATCGACCTGGGCTGAGGGCCCCAGCTTGCGTACAATGGTGAGATACTGTCGGGGAGAGGGTTGGACAACTGGCATTGGGTGGGGACGACCAAATCCAAGGCTGAGCCATGTGTCATACCTAGGAACAGGGGTTAATCAGGGGTCAAGCATCAGTAGAGAGATCGGATTACTGGTTCATGAGCAACCAGGTGTGCCACTGGGGCAAGACACTGTTCGCCTCGCCGATATCATTAGGGTCAAGGTCAGATGAACTCAAGAGACGAAGAATTGCTGGGCAGCTAAACGAATCGGCCACACCGATACGGTACGCCAGGCGAGTACACAGCCCTGTTAACATCCACTGGTCCGCGAATTTGCCGCCGCCTCGCGGAATCCACACGGAAAGTAGTAATGTAGCCTGTACGTCAGACAATTGGTGTTGTTTACGCAAGAGGACAAATCCGAGGTGCGCACAGGCGAGGTCTGCGAGGGCTGCAAGGGCGCTACCGGCAATGGGTGGCAGACTTGACCTGTTGGATTGCTTGTCCCGATAAGCGGTATAGTAACGACCCGCAATTGCCAGGATTGCAGTGAAGAGGAATGGCGCTGATGATCGGATATGATCGAAATGTCTGTCAAGGTCCTTGCATGGTTCAAGTAGCGGAAATAATGGCTGACATTTCTGGAAGAACCTGGGATATCTCTCGGTGAGTCCGCTGCGACCCGATGAATTGAAGTGAGCAATCCAGGACTTACAAGGAGAAGAGCGCTCTTGCCACCCGCTTATCGACGATCCCCCGGGAAACTGGTTCACTCTGTAAGTCAACCTTGGCTTCGTAGTGTGTCATGCCGAGAGCGAATTGAGCATTCGGGTCTCCGGCGGGAATGGTCTTTGCTGGCTCCCCTGACCACACAGTTGGGTGGGCCATTAATGGGGGAAACGGAGCTGAGTTGTTCTGCAGGGCGGCCCAGCGTGAGTCGAGTCCCTCTGAGTCTACAGGATGGACCGACGAGGTGGGTATACGTTCTGGTGTCGCACTTGCCCCTTGACTTTGAGTGGGCTCCGCGAAGCTGGTCCGCGCAGGAAACGAACCTGGAGGCCCCACAGTTCGTGTGATCTGGGCAGAAGGGCTATTGACGATCTGCCCTGCATGTGGAAAAGCTGATTGCGGGAGTGCTGCCTGTGGTGGATGGCTCAGATGGCTCAGACTGGACGCCAACTCCATGACAGTCTTCTCGAGTTGCAAGAGTCGCTGGTTTGTAAGGGAGAGACTCTGCTGCCAATCCAATCCCCGATCGCCAAAGTCGCACTCGATCTCAGCTCGGCGACAGGCGCCGCAAGGGTGGCCACCCGTACATCGGAGCTTTTTGAGTCGACATCGCTCACAGGCGTATGTGGCGCGCTGGGTTCGCTGTTTCTGATACTGCCTCTTGTGGACAGCTGCCGTCGAGTTGCGACGATCTACACGATCAACAGAGGGTGAGCCTGCAGAGACTGCACGTGGACTTGGCGTCATGATGCTGCGGTTGAGTTGAGAGATCTTTGCAGAGTCAACTTATGGGAGGGTTTTTAATACCCTGATAACCCAAATTCAAACCAAGAATAAACTTTACAGACGAACGGCACTGGTGTTCATTGGCTACTGAGCTACTGTTAGTAACTAATGGAACCCCGCTGAAATCAGCTGAAATGCGGGGATACTGGTTGATTATGCGATTCCAAGACATAATAACTAGTTAGCAACATGCTGGAGGCGACGCATAATCGCCTAGATCAGTAGTACTGTAGTAGCTACCACTATAAGATCCTTGTCCATTTATGCTTCCTGTGGTCTTTCTTGTTGTTCTCTTGAGACTATGATATGTGTGAATAATGAATGTACCATACCTCAGACAACATCATCAGTAACATCTAGAGAGTTACTTTGCAGTGCTTCTGGAAGAATAGTACATGGTGAATGCAAATTCAAGACAGCGACAGTACGCGTGGCTACCTTGATAATGGACGAGTATGATATGGTACCCGTCTCTCACTATGACCACATCCTTGTGATGCATCTGTCTCTCAAATCCTGTCCTTGACTTCAACGACGGACTTAGATTCTTGCGTCTCGTTGTCGGGACTGACAGCGCTATGCTCAACATCATCACCTGTCTTATCGAGGGCTGCTCCCTTCCTGTCGTAGTCAAAAACCCTTGCTGCATCTTCAGCCGAGAGACGTTTAGTCTCGGGGAACATGAAGAAGATGAAACAAAAGTAGAACAGCAAAATGGCAATATACACCGCGTAACTAAGCACACAAGAGTCAGTGCACAGGCAGCAATCAACTCGGATGGTACTAAGCCACTCACTATCGCCATGAGATGGCTTTGAGCGCAATCGGGTTGACGAATTGGTTGAACGCATTGCCCAAGGTAGCAGTACTCGTGAAGAGCGCCATTCCTTTGGACCGGATGGTAAAGGGCAGAATCTCAACAGTGTATGCGATTGGAAGAGGAGTAAATGCCATGTCATAAAACCCGAAATAGCTGTGTTGCAAGGGTCAGCGAGTTCTTCACTCTTGGGGTCTAAGGACAACTCACATAAATAGAAACGGGATCACAGCAATACCCAGGGAGGACTGTTTGGTGTTGGCGAAGCCGGCAGATAAACCCATAACAACAACATAGGAGCATAACATCCCCGCAACTGATGTCAGGAACAGAGGTCGACGTCCAGCCTTGTCACAGTACACTGCAGCGCTGCCAGCAAGGATTAGATTCCAAAGGGCTGTAGGGTAGTCAGCTATTTGTACCCAGTCTGTCTTTTGATGTTTGATTTTGCAGGGGGAAAAAAAAAAAAGGGACCGTCACGCCTTACCAAGCCCAGAGTTGATCAAGGTGATTTGGACTGCAGAGGTGATGCCAACCGATTTGAGAATTGGCGAGAGGAAACTATCACAGCATTAGCTAAACTGTCCGTGAACGTGGTGAAGTATTCAACTTACTAGCTGATGATACCATTACCCATCCAGTTCAGAGAGCATGCCAAAGCTACAACCACGGCCAGACGTCTCCTGTTTCCACGGGTCCGCAGGAAGTCTAAGAAACTTGCTTTCCGCTGCACGACTTCACGTTCGATAGCGGTGCGAATTTCTTTCATCTCGAGTTGGACCAGGGCGTCCTCCTTGTCACCGTTGGCATGCAAACTGGCAAGAACACCGACGGCCTCCTCTTCGCGGCCATTCTTTATGAGCCACTGGACGACCATGTGAGTGGATGAGGATTTCAACTTCGTCTTGGAGGGTAAGCTCACCCGTGGGGATTCAGGGCAAAGCATGGTCACAATGATAACCGCAACTGGACCGATTACCTGGAGAAGAGAAGGGAATCGCCAACCCCAGTCACCGGGGACATACAGACCAACAACTGGCAATCATGGATTAGCTGAGAACGTGGTTTAGGTAGGTTTGGGTGAGTCACAAGTCATGATAGCGGCGAAGAAGCTTCCGATGTATGCGAACGTTTGGTAGCAGGAGCCAAGAATAGGTCGAAGCCGAGGATGGGAAATCTCTTGGATCAATACAGGAGCCGCAACCTTCACTATACCAACGCCAGCTCCAATAATAGCACGACCTGAAGACACTGGTCAACCGGGAGGCCAATGCAAAGAGGGGAAGAGAATAAAATACCGCCGCACCACATGCCGATAGAGCTGGCAAATGTATTGACAAGGCAGCCGATGGTAATGATGATATTTGCAATAATGATACACCATCGCCGGCCCATTTTGGTGGAAATGACGTCGCCAATGAATGCAGTAAAGATCGAGGGTAAAAAATAAGAGGCAGCATAGATACCCAGCAGAGCGCCAGTAGGGCTCTTGAAGTATCTGGCAAAGTCAAACTCGAGGCCACAACGAATCAGCAAGGGTGAACATACTTTTGCCATGAAGGCATTGCTTGGAACCCAGTGAGAAGGCTTGCTTGGTCTAATGACAGATTGATCAGTTCAGTACTTGTCGATCGCCTAAGTAATCCCGTCAATACTAACATCCCTGCAATAATTAGCAGCGTCAACTTTCAAACAGCAGACGAGATGACTCACATTTGTAGCAATTACAAGGCAAAGACCAAGACCCAAGGCTACATTGCGACGCAAGCCCACATCTTTGTACCAGATGGGGTGGGTATTATCTGGAGCGAAGAGTCAATAGTCAATATTGCCGCCGCTGTGGCCACTCGCTCATGCAGCACTCACTTGCCACATCAGTCCACTTGACGTTGGGAGACATATTTGGAGGGTGACTATTGTCGACAATTGCAATGACTCGAACCCCCAAACGTCCTGCATCTTGGGGATTTATCAATCGCCATTCATCGCTGGAACGTCTGTGTATTGAATCCGAACAGTCAATCTGGGGAAACTTGCGGGGAGACAACCTCGAAATTTCGGGGAAATGCCGAACGCGCCTTATACTCTGTATTCTTCAATCGTAGTGACAATACAGCATGCTCGGGGAACATACCGAACAGAACTCTCTCCTATGTCCCCGACTGTCCGGATGTTCCCCGTACAATGCTGAGGATGCCAAGACAGCCGACCTTTACAATAAGAAAGTGACAGCCATCAATCCACTCCAACAAAGGTGTCTAGACGGCCATTTCTAGCATAGTGAGAATGGGCATATTCTGGTTAACAGAAAGCTGGACAATGTCCACTTAAAATCGATAGCCAAAGCAGTTGAGGACTCGGTCTCTTTGATGGGACACTGCGGTCCCCGAATCCGGATGAGCCCCAAAGCAGCATCACCAATAATAATCATAGAACCTGTCAGGAGAGATCAGGCTAAGCCAAAGATCTTTTTCTGCGGGATGCGATGAATAAATGATTGTCATCTGAAGTTTCGTCATTGACGCCAGCACCTGCGGATAAGCCATCGAACATTGCAGGGGAAACTGTGTTTCAGTGCACTTACACACCATCCCAGCAGAGCTAGCTAGCCTTTCACCCAATATCAGACCACTTGTCTACCTAGTGGAAGCCATGAGAAAAGTACAGAACTCACTTTCCTATGAGTTGACCATGACGACTTGCCCAGGGCCCTACAGAGGAGAGAATCAAGTAGCATGATTGGATTCATAACAAGGGGTGACAGCATGAGACCGATATTACACTCGATACAATGTGATAATACCAGATTCAACTAGTAAACCAGCCCCCAGATGATAGGCTCTTTAATGGATCTTAGCGACTGTCAACAGAGCGTGGACATATAAAAGCTTGTAAGTATATGCAGATGTTTGATTCTCCCTTGAGGAACTGCAATCTTCCATCACACAAAGCCACAAACAACTGTAGGGAATAAGTAGCAAAGCCATTTCACTTACTTCTGCTTCCATTCTGCAGGCTGCTTGAGCCGTTTCTAAATGAACAACAGGGCCATGACTGCTATCGTGCTCAAGTATCAGCAGGTCAGTTGACGCTGGTGCAGTCCCTGCTTCTTTTTCTGTCCTGCTACATGCAATAAAGCTCGTAGTCCAAGTATGTCATAGCATAGCCGATTTGGATGGTAGACCTAGACATATCAAGTCAGTAACTCTCGTCCTCAAGGGCCGTTTGAATCCCTTCCGGATTAGAGGAGACTTTTCTTACGCTCTCCAAGTCATAGACCCAACTCCAACGCATGGCTACAGTTCTTCACCTTCCACCAAGGTCGCACCAAATCCACTTCGGCCTGAGAGGCCGCGCCGACTCTGAGATACGTCTTTTCCTATCTGTCATCTAGTGTCAGTGAGCTCTTCCTGTCAAGATGGTCGTCTTGCAACCCCGCAACTGCGTATTTCAAGATATTGTGCTTCCTCATGATAGGAACCGCCCAACGCAGAACTGGTTAGTGAATACATGTATAATGCGTCCTCAGATCCACCATCCTTGCGGTGGTATTCCACTGGGTCCTACATAGCGCGTCCTGTTGTTGTCTTCAGAGAACATGTGGTTACACTGTGCAGGGCCATCCTGACTGAAACTGATTTAAAAGCAAGTCTTCCTTCTCACCTCACTGTAGCAGTGCATGGTGACCTAGCTTGGGTTGGTAATCAGAGATTAATAGCGGGTAGGAGTGGGGAAACGAATATATAGGGAAAGGCCTCTCTCCCCAGGGTGCAGAGGCAAGCAATGGCATACGCGCTTCCTCATAGCTGGCTGAGATTCCGCTAGCATTCTTTTGGGATAATATGATTAATATCATGCAATTGGCATGGTGTTGCCCTACAAAATGTCCAGGTCTGGGAAACTGTGCTGTTCAGTGATGGCCACGAGGAATTCCACGTCGCTCCATTTCGGAAATTCTAGACCACGATTGGCGTCATCCGATTCACATTACGTTCCGAGTTTGGGAAAGTACTGTAGGTGAGGGTGATTGGAATCGCAATATATTTGAAGACGCCATCATACAGTGCGTTGGTATAGCAATTTTGAAATCATATCACTCTGAATGGGACGAATTGCTGTTCTGTTTGTTGCTTAGTTTCCTAAAGTTCGCGAGACAGTACAGCATCCAAAGCTCTATTTCTCATCTATTCCGCCAGGATGCTCATAGCTAAATAGAAATAGTCTGTAAGCAAACCGCCTTTGCTTTCTCTGCCTTTGGGTGCCAGCCTGTTGGTCCTTCAACGAGGTTATGTGTTGTACAGAACTGGCGATGGTTGGGGAGGACTCCAGCGTCCTCGTGAGACTGCAAAGTCCGAATCCAGGCATCGTAAGAATCATCAACACGGTTCCACCCAAACTTCCGCGCCTTGTGCACAATGCATGTGAAGGGGGTGGTGGCATAAAGAGAGGGATTAAGGAACCAGTTCATTAATTCAAATGCGTCGACCGACTTAGAAAGTTCCCAGATTTCCGCCGTACTTGGCAACATTACGTTCCAATACTGGGGCCTTATCTCGGGCCAAATTCTTCAGATCCATCTGGGACTCGGCTTCATCGGGCAGGGTGGAATAACTGGGAACTTGAAGACTATGGCATCGCCATTAACGTGGAGACTGGCGGCAGGCTCACCAGAACCCAACCAGCAGCCATCATATCAGCTTTACCCAGTTCGGAAGGCTGCTCTTATCAACAGTACTCAGGACAGCGTCATCATCAGTCTGATCAGTAATGGATTGCTTGTGGACCACTTTGACTACCACCTCACCCTGACTACAGCGCTATCTATGCTGAGCACTTTTGTCTTTCTGGCGGTCTTCAGTAGGAATATTGAGAACGCTGTTAGCTACACAGAGACTATATGGTACGTCTTAGATGGCTATTGATGACTATATGTGTAACTCTCAGCAAAGGGATTCCATGGCCCGTTTTCCAAACCTTGTTAGTGTTGTAAGCACCAACCTAATGCTGGTTGTGCTCCGGGGCCATCTTCTTAGAAGTTACTGCGAATGGCAGAAACTGACCCTATATTCAGGTCGTATTGAAAGTCGCGTTAAGCGCTCTATGGGTTATGACACGGCAAACTTCAATTTTGCGCTGAGTCTGGAACCGTATTGGTGTAGCAGGAAGATACCAATGATGCCGAGCGTGCTTAACCCACCCAACAGGCTTATCCCTCGCCCGATGCCAAGCTCATCGAACATAGGCCGTGCGTATAGGATTCGAATTCCGCTCTCTCCTACGGAAGAAGTGGCCGCAATTATGAAGGTATGAAAGGAAAGCGTGAAGTACGCTAGCCAGGCCTTCATCCCATTCAGTTTAGGTAATAAGTCCTGTGCTGGCTAGAGGTTGGCTTGGATGGAGGTAAGCATAACCTTGGCAAGGATATTGTTTCTGTATCACTTCAGGATGGCTACAGCATCAATGAATCACTGCAACAGACCTAGATGAAAGGCAAGTAATGCTGATATAAAATACAAAGGTATAGCCTTCCAACGCCAACCTCGAATATTGCTCAATTATAAAAAACATCAAAAGAAATGGATGTAAAGCAATATTCTTTAAATATCACCCCTCGATCTGCAAGTTCTTCCCAACCTCAATGCGCAGCAACCTCCGAACAGGCCGACTCTCCACCCGATTCGACCGATCCTTCACCAACTCCAGAATAACGCCTTTGAAATGTACCGCCAAATCTTCCCAAACAAACTCTGGATTCAATGCCTTGACGAAAACACGCATCGCAGAGACAGGAACGTTTATAATGTCGCAGACTTCTTCGGCGGAGAGGTTCTTCCGCATAGTCTCAATGAATTCCGCCCGCAACGACGACTCGAATTTCGCGAACTCATTTTCCGTTTCAATCATGGCCTTTTTCTCTTCCCCTGAAAAATCATCTACGGTAGCAGGGGGTGCCGGCTCTGACTTCTCCCCTGTCATGATCTCATGAAGAAAGACCTCATCGAGAGACTCGATGCTACCCCCGAATTGACCCTTCTTCCCAACCTGCCACGGAACACGTTTAGTCTCCGCATCGCCGAAGACCTGTCTCGTAAGTTCGAGGTTCTTAGTCTGAGTGTTCTGGTCAAGATCGTCGAAGTCCGCGGCTAACAGCGCTCTGTACAACTTCATGTTTTGGATTTTCAGCGATTCAGGCTCGACGCGCCACAGCGACGCGATTTCGACATGATTGGTCATTATCTCCTGGCAGGCTTCTTTCATCCGTGCCCAATCGCTCCTCTTGCATGCTTCGCAGACTTGCTTCTTTAGTTCCGCGAAGGCTGCGGAGCGCGAGGTGTAGACGTTCGCGGCGGTGAGGTCGTCGTGGGCGCACCGTTCGCCTCCCCCGGCGAGATGATTCAGGTACCTGATCATACTAGTGTAACTCTGCGACTGTCTCTCCAGTTTATGCGGCAGCTGCGCGAGCAGCCGAGCCGCGACGGGCTGGAGATCAATATCCTCCGCCGTAAGCATGCGCATGAAGACAGTAATGATAGTGCGCGAATGCTCGAGCTGGATATTCCTCAGCTTACAGAACTTGACCATCTCAGCCGTGCGACTTGCTTTGATCCTGGCTATGTTTTCGTTCTTAGTCACCACCCTGATGACGGCTTTGTCGAGGAGTTTTTCTAGATTTCGGTGGAATTGTCGGAGTGGCCAGCCCGTGTACGGGTATAGTGCGACGACATTTTCATACCAGATCCATTCAGCGGAGCTTGTGGGGAGGTCGTACTGGGGATTTAGACCGAAGAGTTGCCAGACCATGCTGAGAGGACGGATTCCTGAGCCAGCGATTGTCAACAGATTACCGAAGAGTCCGCGCATTAACCTTGTGACGGTATCCTCGGCTTTGTCTAGTTCCACGGGCTTAGATGTCCTCATCGCCGCGAGTTTCGACATGGCGGCCATTAACAGTGCGCTCATTAAATGGCCAGTCTCTGGGCTGCTGGGTTGAATATCATGTTCTCTGGACGCGACTGCTTGGCCAAGCGTGCTTCTCATGATAATTCGGAGCGCGGCGATGTGCGGTTCATTGCATTTCTCCATCCATCGCACTGTATAGGGGCTTTTCAGCTTGACGAATTCATCCCAACAGACCCAGGCTAGCATTGATCCGGTTCCTGATAACTGGCTTAGGTAGGGTAACGCCAGGATGGGCTGGGAGGGTCCAAGGGTGCTTTTGAGTGGGCCGTTATGCTTGGTTTGCGACTGTTCCATGATGATGCCTGCATCGAATCCTTCCAGGTGCAGGATTCTCGAGTCGAGGGCGCAACATTGGCTAGAAAAGTCAGTATCATTCGAAGTATACTTTCGGAGGCTTGATGAAGGAGAATTGCCCACAAAAGGACTGACTTCAAGCTGGCTGCACATACCTGGCATCAATGGCGCTGTTTTTCAAGTTACCTAAAAGCTCACGATAAGGCGTCGTCTCAATATTTAACAGCATAACACCCATATCGCCCGCGTATTCCTCAAGGTATCCCGAGAGAGTCTCAAAAGTCATGGACTTCACTGCCTCGACGTTATTCTGAATTGTGGTTTGACGAAGAAGGCGCTTCAGATCGTGCGTTCGCTTCGAAGTCGTTTGAGACGATATCATGTTATCCAGGCATGAGATCACCGGCTCAAGAGCCTTTTGCATGTCCTTTGTAGCCTTTCTCAATTCGCCAAGCATTTTATTCTTTTTCTGCACGGATTTTGGATTTTCCATACGGTATTCCTGTGTTAGGAATTTGGTGTAGCTGTCTCTTAATGGGGTTGCAGCGTTGCTGATCTTGGCGGAGAGTGCAGTCACCAGGGCTCTGGAGAGTTCTTGTAGGTCTTTCTGGTTCAAAAGCACCTGGAGCTGGGGAACTACCGCAGATATGTCTTCTTCGAGGTTTTGGATCTGGTCGATTGAAATTTCTTCGAACAACTTCTGTAGATCTTGGGGTTGGACTAACTGACCGGTAGTTGGAAGGACGATCGAATTGGCGTCGCCCAGTTTAATGACTCGCTCTATCCTCGGATCGAGGATGGAGCCGATACCTACAGACTCGAGTACACTCGTTACATCTGAGCCAAATGCTAGTCCCGACGTATTGAGGCGTGCCCGATTGGCAATGCCTCTATAGAAGTAATACTTCTCAGAGATCTGAACCAGAATCAAGGACTGTGGTCCTGCGAGTGCCGTCACTGCATTGATATTCGCCGAATTCATCAACGAAATGACCCCATTGGTATCCTTGGGTTCTGTTTCTGGAGTGAGTTGAACGATGAAGAGTGCATTGATTCGGTAGGCAGATGCGAGATTCCGGGCATTATCTGTCATTCGTTCGTCGACGATCACCACGGCATTCTTGAGTTGCTTGTAGTAGTCCCGGAGGGCATCTTCATTGGGAAATGGAACATTCGAAGGGACTGTTCCGGTCGCAAGCAGAACTGGGCCTTGGAGCTCGGTACCAAAGATGCATGGCAGAACAATAGCGGAGGGCTCCTCTCTCATGGATACCTCTTCATCTGGTAGTTTAAATTCAAGACCAGTGCCGAACCGTATGATCTGTGTTTTCTCCAGATCAATGAACGAAGGAAGAGCGGCTAAATCGGTGGTAAAAATGGCATTTTCTTTGGTGATGACCTTACGCAGGTTTTCTGAATTCGACGCTGTGTCCTCTACAGCTGAATCATTCACTGGTGCTGTTTCTGTATACATATTAACTTTGCTCATAGCTTCGTTCGTTTGACGATGGTGATACTTACTTCGTGTAGTTAGGTCAGGAGTGCACATAGTGAAGTCGGCGCGTTTTATCGCTTCTGGGAAGGCAGGGCTGACCAACTTGTTACTGTCGCACATCATGCCCCGGTCCGTGGTTGCGGTTGGCAATATCGAACAAATTAACGAATCTCCATCGCGTTTTATTACCAAAGGGCAACAGATGGTTGCGTCTCCGATTGTCGCTGCGTCCAAGGGCACCGGGATGATGTAAAGAACCTGTCAACGACAAGTCAATCGATGCTAGGGAAAAGGCTACTTTCTGAACATACCTTATCCACATGATCGGCGACTAGCAAAGCAGGGTGTGTTCCCAAGAACCTTGTGATAAGTGTAGACTGGTAGCCGGAGATGAACACGCAGATTTCTTTCTCTGTTAGGGAGTCCTTGTTGATCTTCACGTAATCGAGGAGATCCTGTCCATTGAGAATATCTCCGCTGTGGGTGATACCCGGGAAGGTATTTCTCGCAAGCCAGCAGCATGCGTTACATGATTCATCCGCAAAGCAGAAGTCGTAATAAGTGGGTGTTCGTTCAGAAACTGCTAAAATCGTAATTTGGTCTGAGACGATAGGGATCTTAAATGTTGATGATGGTGCTTGCGTAATTTGGAAGTCCTCGAATACCTCTGCGCGTTGTTAATATTCACGTCTCCATCCATGTACTTATTGGCAGAAAGACATACTTAGATGGGACTGGAAGCCGGCCATTCGCCTTAAAAGGATCTCACCCATCTCGCCCAAGTCCATGGTATTAAAAAAGAAGTTCTCCGGGTAGGAAGAGATATCGATTTCCTCAATGCCATTTTCTGTTCGACAAAGGAGGATTTGCTCCGGGCTGAAAGGGTGTGCAGAGCCGACGGGGAGGCCTTCCAGGATCTTTTCAACCTGGGCCTTCGAGGTTGCGAGAGGATTGAAGAAGGTTTTCCTTACTCGCTCCATGGCAGCTGGAATAAAGCCGACCGTGAATTGTGAGAGTGGATGCGAATGCTCAAACAAAATACTGGCCGAATGAGTAGGGTATTTGTATCCCCAGCTGGTCGATTTACCCCAGTGTCTCCCCTCATGAGTCAGAGCGGGTTCCCAAAGTCGACTAGCATGAATTGGGGTGAGGTGTGATTGACAAGGCTCTGGTGGCCTAGCGCCGATTGCTTGGGAGCCTCAGCCTGACTGTGTCGAGTAATGTGGGGTAATAAAATACACCTGAAATAGTTTAGTTCGATCTGTGTCATGATATGTTTATTTATACGGAGTACTTGGGGATGCTTGACACTCTCAGGATTAGGAGAGGCGCGAGCCGCTGCTAACCATAGATTTTGTGCATTCCAGATTGCCGACTCAAGGAAAGTGATAAAGGCTGGTCAAAGAAGCATGAGAAATTTTGCAGTAAAGGCATATTTCTGCCTTCATGCCAGAAGAAACTACTGCGATATTTGCGTGAAGAAGTGTAGCAACGCAGTGGCCGCCGCAACTATATCACAGGTGACGCCTATGCCAGCCTGCATGTATAGAATAACTGCAAAGTTCAAAATTACATTCATAAGAACTTTAATATCAGGGTTATTCAAGCTCTGTATTCGGCCTGCCACACCAGAAACAGAGCACGCCTGGCAGCTGGTGACGACTATGTATGACCAGTGGCTGCGCCAGGATCTGCAAACCAGCACGATGCTCCAAATCCCCTGGCACGACTGATGGAGCGCGAGGCTCTCTCGCGAGACAAGAAGCTAGCTGAAGTTAGACCAAGACCATGGTGTATCTAGGAAGATAGTAACCAGGTTCACGTCTTCTCGACATTCCGCCTATATGTTAAGTAGGTAGACTATTGTTGCGCAAAGCAAAACACACACGGTGGATTTGAACTACAGCTCAATGTGTGGGGTGAGCGAGGCCGAACCAAGGCGCTACCTGAGAAATATGAAGCTTCCACGGAGTACATCCAGATTGGATGAGAAAATCTGAGCGATGACTGTATCAGATTAGTGCTAAGGGAAGGGGCTCGCTCTCAATTGATAAAGGCAAGATAAAGGGCCCTATTATATTTGGTAAGGAGCAGATGACGGAGGGGGATGCTTAGTGAGTAATAGTTATTATCTTCCTTTGGTATAATCACAGGTCAAGAGGACAGACAGAAGAAACAGAGAAGTTGCATCAGCCTTACCAGCCTCACCGTAGTCAAACGTAGACCAGACGGCTTGATACCGGTCAAGATCCATGGCAGGGAGCCAATGTGTGTCCGGATAGGTCAAACTAAAAACGCCTAACCCTTCCAGCCCGTACGAGACACCATGACCACTAAAGTCCACGAAGGTGGGCATTAAGCTGTCATTAATATTCACCATTAATAAACTAGTAGGCTGCTCAGGATTCCCTGCCAACCTGATTGACCCCTGACTGATTTTTGATATGATAGGAACCCAACGAATGAATCTGTCAACACTAGGATATTGATGATCACCTGGTTGGACCTAAGACCCCGGAATTGCCTTGAGTAGACAATTCGGTCGATAATCCATTTGCGTCGTGTATAATATAAGATAGTTTGCAGATTTTGCCCGTGTTGATGATCGTGGCTTGAGAACTTCGACACCGTAATGGATTGAGGAAAGGTCAAATGCACGAGGATCACATGAGTCAGCCCTTCCTTTAGTCTTCCCAGCTGGAGCTGTGGTGTCAGATGTGGTAACAGTAATAATCAGATTAGCTGAGTCCAGGTAGCCAGACATATTGCACAAGATAGTTTGACAGTTGAATTCACCTTTCTGCATCCGCTCCACCGCGGAAGTAGGAGTGGAAAAACTAGGACATGAGTACTCATGTCAAGCACATCGCATTTGACTAGCAGGCCCCCTCACCATGCACAGACGCTGGAGTTGCCAACCATGGCATCCGTGGGATTAGTGTTCTCATATTCAGAAATTGAGACTTGGCGGAGTTCTCATGCTTGGTCTTGGGTTTCATTAGAAAAAGTGGTAAGCAGCGGAATGGCGCTGACTGGACTGGTGAGAACTCTAAGAACAGGGGCTTATGACCTGTACATTATGTCTTATTCCTGCCATAAAATGGAGGCAAAAGAAAAAGAGGGGCTCGCATACGAAAAAACTTGCATGGGTCATAAGCAGCCACTTGGGAGTCATCTGATGGGCTAATGTTCTCTTGTTGATGGAAATCGAGTTGTTTGCTGTTCTCATGCTTAAATATAATCTATAGTCTTTTAGATTACATCAAAGAAATTCCCCATGCATGGGTATAATAGGCTACTACCAGAGATGTTATTAGTCTGTACAGATACCAAGCCATAAATAAGGGGTCTTAAAGGCAAAAGCAGTGTATGTGGTCCTGTTCATAGCTATTGTATCCACAGACTTATATGCCCTTATGCAACTATATAATGTCCCAACTTTTCCAGTACATGCTGATTGGAAAGGACATCGCCAGTCCTTCAGACTTATAGTCTTCACTGTTTTGCCCATCTGTGCAAAATCTTCGAATATGAAGGTAAATCCTACCCTAACAACATGTCCCTGTGTCAACTGTTACTCATCCTGAAGTAGTATACTGCCCTTCTTGCTTTTATTACCATGATCCATATATCAGTTGCAGGACCAATGGAACCTGGTCCAGTTGCTAAGCCATTGGAGGGACGCATGGCTGTTGCGGCCCCAGGCCCCCAATAGAAGGATTTCTCAAGGGCGTTGTATGTGAACACTCCCCAGAGGTCCAACGTGGATATCTTCTAATCTAATACATGAGCTAGTTTGAGAAAAGGGCCTGCACTGCGACCAAATGTGTTTGCAACAAAGTCCAGGGACAGTTTTGCGGTAATACAGCAATTAACCCAGCCTGTCGTAATGACCATGTTTATGAATGAAATGCTTCGACTGGAAAGGCGTGTGACTATGGATATAGGTACTCCTGTGCGAAGTGTGGAAAGTTGCGTTGCTGAAGTAGCGAGAAGATAGGCAAAACATTAATAAGATCAGCCCTTTTATCTTCTGCCAACATAAATTAGTATTTCATGGATGAGACCAGTCGACCGACTGATATCACTGTCAATGTTCTCCTTGTGCCACCTGGCTATCTTCGATTGCCTCCAGCCTGGCTGCGGCCCCTAAATATAGTACGTGTTAACTGACGGAAGAGGTTGTATAGCTGTGCCTTCTTCGCTTGGTACTAGATGCGATTGTGCGACCTGGAAAGATGAACTAGCACCACTATTAAATCTAAAGGATTGTATCCGCAGGGTTCCCCAGCCGTCTGATGTCCAATCTGCAGAGCTTGATTCCTGTCTCAGTTAGCGAAGTAGAGGGAGCCTTAATTAATCCATTTTCCTTCCTTATTCCGTCGATCTTGAGATATTCGGTCCAATAACACCTGCTCAATAGATTTAATCACGTCCTGGTCGCGTATACAGGTCAAGGTCGGCCAAAGCATTATACATAGTGAGATTCCAATACAGTATATGCACCTTCAGATGCACCTTCAGGGAGGAATAGTGGAGGGAACTCTCATGGTCCAAGTTGGTTCACATGGAGGGAAAATAGCTATATAGTGTGGTGAAACATGGGCAACCAAATCAGTCCCTGCAACAAGGGTAATAGAGTAGAGATTCTAAGGTGTGTTCTTGAGACATCTGCTGTAAGGTACACCTTCAGTATAAAAGGGCGAAGCGACCGCCTCTGGGAAGTCAGACAGGTTGCATTTAAGAACTGCAGTCAACTACCCTTTGCGAAGGCAGTCCACTTACTACAATGAGAATAAGTTGTGTGACAACATACTTCAATAGTAATACCGCGCCTTAGGGGTATCTGCGCTGCAAAATTGTTGGGTTGGTCTACTTGTCTAGTAAGCAAAGTTCACTAACTTATTCACTAGTTAGTAATTAGTTATTGTTTTGTCAATGTCTAACACGCTAACTTATTTTTAGACAGTGGCGTCCTAAATATAAGCTGACGTTACCAAGTCCTTAAGCCTGAAGTTTTGGTCTGCTTAGCTAAGGTGATAAAGGTGACATTAACTTTATTAATCACCAATTTTGTATCCTTTGTATTTTCTATGCCCGTGATCGCACTCGCATTCCACAAAGATGTACAGGCTCTCCAGGAATGAGTGGTGATTCTGTGGTACCCTTCTAACGCAAGCATTGCTTGTCGCTATCCTTGAAATGTAAGTGCTGGTGTGTTACCTAGCAATTCTATTCTCACCTGTAATAGATACATTCTCGTGCAATGGCAATCCTGGGTCAGACCCAATGTAACGCAAATTCCCGCCTCCTATGTGGTTCCCATTGGCATAGGCATCATGCCTTTTGCATGTATTTACGAAGCAGTTCTCTCTCTGGATGCAATCTACCACAAGAACAACATCTGCCTCCTCACCATATGTGCCAGCAATATCTGCGTTGCCATATATGCAGCGTTGCACTACACTAGAATAGAAGGGGCCATCTATTCAGTTCGAGATTCTACTGACGGAATGGGTGATCACCTAGTAGACATCTCCAGGGATATCTGGATATACATACGACCAACGGAACTTGCTGTTCCAATCATGCTTGGTATCGGCACAGTCGTCCTCGTCCCTGCTTCGTATCGGCTTCACAAGGATTATGCCTGGGCCATTTATATATGCATCCATGGTAATACCGAACTCAGGTTGCGATATACAGCATATGAGGTACTTCCATCTGGTACAATTCCCTGTGACCTGGCTAATACATGATAGATCTACTTGGCTCTGATCAAATTCGATTTCTTTTTCTTGGTTGCATTCATTGTCCAATACGACTTGATCGACGTTCATTTTAAGGAGCCCGAATACTCTCTCACTATGGCACTTATCCCCGCTTCATTACTAGTCATGGTGTTTGGCATATATTGTGTGAAGGCTGAACTTAAAATTGCCATGGGTTTCATCATTGTGAGCATCCCAATTCCATCTTCAACACTAGTCACTGACGGAGATCGGCTCTGTTTTCTCGGGGTAATCACGTATCTGCTCAGCCGGATCATTCTAGTCGCCAGAGACTCCCTACATGCAAATGTAAGCAATGGTATGATGCTGCTATTTGCTAGTGTGTCATTAGTTCTTACTGTACTGACCCTGGGGTGTGCGGTCCAATACGTACTGAATTTCGACTATGGGCTGAAGAAGATTACACATGGGGTGAGCCAATGGCCGCAGAGTTCCCATGTCTTTCATAGAGTTTCCACGTCACCGGGTCCTACTGTTGACACTCGGTATAACCATCGACTGTCAGTAGATTGATTTTAACTTGTCTTCGCTTCGGTTTTTGGCTTCTTTCCATTGTGGGATTTGTGAAGCGGGTTTGGTTAATAGCAGGAAAATCCTGACCCTAACGTCATTCTGTATATTATTTAAACTAAGATCTGGCCTTGTTCTTGGAGCATTTGAATCACTCCATCATTCTCCTGTACAGAATACCAACAGGGCTAGGTCTAGACTAGCTGACCCGAAGCATCAAACCTATATAGGTATAGGTGTATAGGTACCTATAATCTAACCTATATAGGGTTTAAGGTGGGTTACTAGTGTTATAGGTTAACCTAAACCTATTAGGTTAAGTTAGAACCCATGCAGGAGCCCATGCAGGTTGACCTAAACCCGACCCACGACGCAGTCTAGCCCATACTAGCTAGGCAGTGATCTGGCCATGCCGCCATGTAATCTGTTGCCTAAGTAGTGGCTTCCATAACTATATGATAGATTATATATACTCCTACATAGGAATGCAACAGTTACAAATAATGATGTTATTGCTTCATATCCTGTTACATTCTTCAGTCTTTCCCTTCATGTCGATACGAAGGTGCTGTTTTGAGGGGCTGGAGTATGTTGTATCTCAATAAGTACCATGCAGAATCTTTTATCAAACATGTGCTGTAGAAAGTGGGCTTGCTGGGAATGATTAGGGAGTGATCAGGGATTATCTAGAGAGCTCCAGGACTGGTCCATTGGGGAGAAGTGATATGAGGTAAAGCCAGCTCCTTGACCTGGGAAGACAATAGCTATTGATTCGCCTGTAATTGAGAAATACATATCATATAACCGACCCCTTCAACATTACCCCGTAAACTAATGTTGAAAGGGTCGGTTACTAAAAAAAATCAAGAATTGGAATTGTCGGCGCAAGTCCACGGTTTCGAGCCACCATCCTCCGCCAGAGAGTTAATAATGTTGACAATCGAGCCGTATGTACCAGCGACAGTCATAAATGATCCAATCAATATGATAAAGGCATTCCAGCATGCCATCAGTATCCATTTCCAATTACCGGTATCACGTTTGCCCCAATTATCGTAGAACCACATGCAGCCTGTTGGTTGATAGGCCAGGAAGACACCCAGGAGGGCTCCAATGAGCGAAACGAGGTTGTTGAAGAAGGGAATACCGCTTGCAATGAGATAGGCAATCACTGTAGATCCAAAGGTACAGGCCAGCCATGTGCACCAATGAATCATGCTGTTTGAAGACAGATGTACCGACCCTCGTAAGATGCGAACAAATACATATTTGCTTGGAAGCTAGTTACGTATTAGCTTTTATATGCCAGTATTGTGTAGATGAGGACGAGCGGACTCACATGGATAACGATGGTTGTAGTGGCAAGGAGGCCGGGCAAAGCAATCCCATAGGAAATCTTCTTGATAAGCGGACCGGCCGATCCTAGGGCGGGTGAGGCCACATACGATCCGCAGTAGTAGTATACCACAACGCCAATAACAAGGTATATCACAGTCGAGCCAATCTGACTAACAACAAGGGCTCGAGTGAAGAAACGAGGATCACGCATTTCTGCGGCAATAGAGAAATAGGCGGGGGTGGCGGAGCATGCAAAAATCAGCGATGAGACAGCCGACACACCGTCGGCGAATGATGGCGAGTTGACGATCTTGAAGTCAGAGGACCAAAGGCCGACCTGTGGCACGGAGGATGACCGTTTTTGAATACCAACACCGATGGTCACAATAAGAACTGCAAGATATGATGAGCATGGAATTAGAAAAAAGGGAGTTAGATTTCAAGTGACTGACTAGCGGTGAGAATGCAAGCCAAACCCAGCCATGCTATCCAACTGATTCTCCCCAGTGTGCGAATGCTGGCTAATAAGAATCCAACGATGGCGGATGCAGCGACATAAATGGCAGTACATGCTCCGTGGGCTGAGATGGCGTTCAGGCTGATAGAGATGCCAAGTATACCAGATCCCGCGACAAAAATCCAATCTTTAACAGGTCAGTTTTTACCAAGCGGTTACTGGCCACATAGGTATCATCACGTACAGAGACAAAATGCTGTAGCGAAGATTTCTTTCCCAATGCTTCCAAACATCAACCCTCCTGCATCATCAATGCCATAGACTTCGCGATGTTTTATCTTGAAAACACCAACCATGTAGCTTGTCCAGGTGGCAATTGAGGCAACGATGCAGAGAAGAATAACTCCCGGAATCATGCCAACGGTGTCGAAGACGGAAGGGATAGAGAGGACACCTAAACCGATCTGTGTCTTCATCATCAAAGCAATGGCTCCCAGCCATCCAACCTACAACCATTAATTAGTTGACATCAAGATGACCGATTCATTTTAAGAGACTTACGTTACGATAATTAGGCCCATCTTCGGTGACTTCTCCAAAAACGGCATCGTGAGTGATATGTTCGCCCTTGAGGATGTCTCCGATCTGTGAAGGTACATGCCCAATGGGCTCTGTTGCCTCGATGTCATCTCGTATCTTGCTCTTTTCTTCAGCCATGATAAAAGAGATAGGGATCATATCCTAGTTAATAAAAAAAATCAACGAGGGCAGAGGGACAAATCGTTCGACGCTTTTATAGCTGAACGTACCCCATGGGGACGGGGGTTTGGTGGGTCAATCCGGGTTCCACTGTTGATAAGCACCGGCCCATCAGGTCATGAATATAAAGGAACTTGGCGAGGAAAGTAGAGGCGAGATAGGCAAAATCTAGGATGACCACACTGCAGCTCCACTGTGGCTCCACTACCCCAATCCTGGCGCTGAGCAAAGCAGCACTGGGAGGAGATTACAAGGTAATAGGGCGATAACAGGGTGATAACAATATTTTGACTAAATAATGGTCTAGCCTTTTTTCCGCTATGGCCTGCCTCATCTTATTGCTCAGAGTTTGGACTGCGTCCACCACTCGTGCAATAACGAACATGAAGGCCCCAGGAATACCGTTGGTAGAATCCAAGTCACGATCGTCAGCTCATTGGTACGCGCACCTACGCTGGAGGAGAACCCTCGCTCGAAGATCACAGCTTGGTATTTGCTCGATAGCTGTTTACTTCTCATTTAGTGCTTTCTCACCAAGAACTCAGTGTAAGAATCGACCTGACTAAGATTCACGGACTGCTGATATCAATAGATATCTATTTTACCATCCCGAGCTCCAATTACTTGGCGATCTCTATGCCCCGGAGAAGCCCAAACAGATAAGCAGAGCAGGCGGCATGTCAGAGTGCTGACTATGTGCTGTAGATTTTGGTATCGATTATGTCAATAGAACTAGGACAGAGATAATCTTTACATGTGAAACTCCCAACCAAAGGCTCTGAGCTAAACAGAAGCAACAAGTTCATTTTCAACGTCCATATCCAAAGGAAGGCTCACAGCACCAACATATATGTACCACTAGAGATTCAAGCTAGTTGCAACGTGTATTAACCAGGATACATTATTAATAGGAGGTAGAAGCGGCTTAACATCGTGAAACATATTGAACCCGGCAGTCAACCCCAGACCCGATATGCCAAGTCCTCCGAGTACCTCCGGATATGGGATTATCAATTTCATCTCACTGTGGGGCATACATGGTTTGGGAATCTCACAGCGTAGCGAATGGCAAGCTCGATGATTGAGATGAGCTTAAGGTTGTGCTAGCGCAGTTGTGTTGCTCGATTGTGGATACTGGACACCTTGCCCAGTGGCAAAACCTGGTTCCAGTGAAGTGAACTCAAGATAGTCACTTACATCCTTTTGTCAGTGCCCTCTAGCAGCGCTGACCACAGCCGTCCACATCAACCGAACAGGCGAATTTCATACACATCGTGAAGCGGGTCGATTTTGAAAATTTAATCATTCGCCTTTACGTCATTTGCCCTTCTCCAATCTTAGGTTTCCCTTTTTATCGCTCACTGCGGCCGTCGCTGCGTTTAATATGGAAGATATTAACCTACAGAGATACTGAATACTGACATTGGCCGTATAAAGCCGAAACATTGTGTTCACCCTTTTCGTGGCCCAGCAGTCCTTTTGGTAGAGAGAAGATATGTTTCTATCATTGATAAAATAGGCCAGGTATGTGATCCTGGATATTCTCAAAACAATCATTCATTGTCATTTATCTTGTAGATCTGTATCGGCATAAATATTTACAGGGACGCTTTGTGGATGACGTTGACGTTCCCGGTTACAACGGTCTTTAATTGGAGGTAATCCTCAATTCCATATTTGCTTCCCTCGCGACCCATTCCCGAATGCTTGATGCCGCCGAACCTGTTCGAATCATCAGATCATGTAGAATGACAGCTTAAGAGCAGAACGGGGCGCGACCCGACGGTATAAGAGGCTGCAGGGAAAAGGGAGAAGACTTACGGGCTAGCAGCATCAGAGATGACGCCAGTGTTGATGGCCACCATGCCAGATTGCAAGAGCTCCGAAATTCGACTGGCTCGAGTAACATCCTGGGTGAAAATATACGAAGCCAGTCCCACATCGCATGCGTTGGAAGCAGAGACGACCTCATCTTCCGTGTCGAAGGAGAAGATGGGTGCTACAGGGCCGAAGATCTCTTCATTCACTACCGGCATATCCGTGGTGACATTTGTGAGGATAGTGGGCTCAAAGAAGTTCGGGCCTACGTTCCAAAATGGGTTGTCAGCTTCAAAGTCGCAAAGCTGTCGGGCTCTTTCTCGAGAGGATCAGCTTTCCGTGGGACATGCGTACCAAGATCAGGGATCTTTTTTCCGCCAATTTCGACCTTCGCGCCGCGGCTGACAGCATCATTCACAAGACCAGCAACTCTTTCGACTGCCGCGGATGTAATCAAAGGACCATGGGAGGTCTTCTCATCAAGCCCATTGCCAACCTGGAATCGGCTGACGGCATCCTTGAGACGTCGGATGAACTCAGGATAAATGCGCTTCTGGACAAAGATTCTGTTGGAACACACGCATGTCTGTCCTGATGACTTGAACTTGCTCGTAATGGCAGCATCCACAGCCAACCCGAGGTCGGCATCCTCAAACACAATGAACGGTGCGTTGCCACCAAGCTCCAGGCTAAGCTTCTTCAAGGTGCGGCTGGATTGTTGCATGAGAAGCTTTCCGACCCGAGTAGACCCGGTGAAGGAGATTTTGCGCACGATGTTGGACAAGCACAAGGTCTCTCCAATCTTTGAGGTGTTGGTTAGTGCGGTGACGCAGTTAACCACACCCGCAGGTATTCCGGCTCGCTCGCCGAGCTTGATCAAGGCATTGGCCGTGAAAGGCGTTTCGCCGGCGGACTTTACGACGACCGTGCAGCCAGCCGCCAATGCGGGACCAAGCTTTCTAGTAATCATAGCTGCGGGGAAGTTCCATCTATGGTTGGCAGGGACAACAGATCAGCTATTGAAAGACGCGCGCGCCTGTGACGAGTGTACAGGTGACTTACGGCGTGATGAGGCCGCACACACCAATGGGCTCTTTCAGAACGGAGACTCGGAAGTTGGGCTGGCTATGAGGAACAACATCGCCGTAGAGTCGCGCGGCCTCCTCTGAGAACCACTCGAGAAAGCTAGCGGCAAAGAGAACCTCACCCACGGCATCGGGCTTGGCTTTTCCGTTTTCCAGGGTGATGAGTGTGGCCAGGTCCTCTTGGTTCTCCAAGACCAACTCATACCACCGACGTAGGATGCGACCACGGTTGCGACCAGCCCGAGAGCGCCATGCAGGCAGGGCCGCTGCAGCAGCATCAATTGCCTTTTGCGCATCCTTCGCGTCCGATTCCGGACAAGATCCGATGACGTTCCCATTCGCAGGGTCTGTGACCACAGAACGAGATGGTCAGTAACAGAGGCTAAAGCCCATTGGAAATTTCTGCTATGGACTGTCTGCTTACTTGTGACATCGAAACGCTTCTGAGACTTAGCTTCCACCCATTTTCCATCGATGTAGTTTAGGCCGACCAGTAAGGACGGATCCCGCAAGCGGACGTTAAAGACGGCCATTGTTCAGACCGAACCAACGTGATTGTACGGTATAGTGACCCTCTCAAGGACCAAGACTGAGGACTTGTGGTTTTGATAGCCATTTATTTGATGACTCGACCGATCCCTTTGGTGGCAATTGAAGGTCGGCTTTGAGGCCGATCCCCGGAATGGTAAGTCACAGCGGCGGCGGTGGGTTTTCGGCGCGCCTTGGAGAGCAGGAAGGCGACGGAGACGCTGGCCCCCAATCAAGTTGAAGATTCTATACCATTGCTCCGAAACTGGACCACTATGATAGCTTGGATCTATGAACAGCAACATCACTTTTTGCGAGATACCCTCGGCTATGAACTGGCGGTGGCAGTTCTTAGCGAGCCTGGGACAACAAGCAAGGTCGATGTTAGATGGAATTGGGTAATTGAATAAGCGGGGATGATAGCGATAGTCTGATCAATTGCATTTTTAGTATCTCCCTGCTTCCCTGCCACATCCCACACATTTCCTGACGCCATATATAGCTCGGTGGATCATTAGCCTTGTTGTACTTACTCTCCTTCCCGGCTATTCCCCTCATCATCCTTCTCTGCTCGAAATGGTGAAACCTGTTGAGACAGTTGACCTTTCCAACACCGCCAGCGCCTACTATGCGCCAGCGACAATCGCCCCCGCCGGCAGACTGATCCATATCGCTGGCCAGCCGGGAAGCACAAAGGACGGCGTTATCCCTACCGATTACGAGTCGCAAATCCATCTGGCATTGCTGAACTTGCGGAAGCTCATCATCGCGGCGGGATCCTCGATTGAACATATTATTAAGCTCAACCTTTTCATTGTCGACTACGATGCGGCCAATCGCAAGCATACTCGTCACATTGAACGATTCCTCGCTGGACACCGCCCAGCTATTACCTTGATTCCGGTTCCCAAGCTTGCGGTGCCCTCTTGGCTTTTCGAGATTGACGCTGTCATCGCCCTGCCAGAGTCGTCGGTCCCTCCAGTCCTCCCTGCGGTGAATGAGACGGTCGACGTTATCATCGTTGGAGCCGGTCTTGCCGGTCTTTCTGCCGCTCACGATGTCTTGCGCGCAGGTCTGTCTTGTGTCATCCTTGAGGCGCGCGACCGCGTTGGTGGGAAGACCTGGAGCACACCACTCAAGGATGGCAAGGGCGTCATCGACCTGGGTGCCGCCTGGATCAATGACACCAACCAGAGCAAGGTTTACGCTCTGGCACAACGCTACGGTGTGGAGCTGATTGAGCAGAACACCCAAGGCAATGCGGTTTTGCAAGACGCAGATGGCAACTGTTCTCCCTTCGCCTACGGAGAGCTTCCCAACGTGAGACATCCTCCCATAAATAGAATGGAGCTGGCGGGACAGTCTAGCTAATACAATCGTTCAGTTTGACAAAGATACCCAAGCCCATCTGGCAGAAATTCGCGATATGTGCGAGGCTGATTGCCAAGCCCTCGACACGTGGAGACCTAAGGATACCAGGCTGGATTCCGTCACATTCGAGGCCTACTTGACCTCCCGGGGAGCTAGTGAGGTGGCCCTCGCTACTGCGACTGTCTGGACCCGCGCCATGCTTGGACAGGATCCCAAGGACATCTCGGCCCTGTACTTCTTGAACTACTGCAAGTCCGGGGGTGGTCTGTTGCAGATGCGATCAGATCGTAAGCACGGTGCCCAATACCTGCGAGTTCGCCAGGGCACCCAGGCTTTCTCTTTGGGACTGGCATCTTCGCTTCCGGAGGGGACCGTCCGACTATCCAGCCCTGTTCAATCAATTATCCAACATGCCGACCGGACCGTTAAGGTCCAAGCGGGAGGTGCTGTCTATGCCGGCCGTAAGGTCATCATCACGGTGCCTAGCCCGGCCATGAAGACCATTTCCTTTTATCCCAAACTGCCTCCTGCCAAGCAAGCGTGGGTTGATTCCACCACTTATGGGTACTACACCAAGGCCATGATGGAGTTCCGCTCGCCCTTCTGGGTTAAGGCTGGCTTCTGTGGCCTCGCCCAATCTTTCACCGGCCCTGCCAGTGTTGTTCGCGACAGCTGCAGCCCCGAAGATCGCAAATATGTCTTGACGTGCTTCATGGCGGGTGATCCTGGCCGAGCATGGGCGGCGTTGTCTACCAAAGAGCGAGAGCGGAGTCTGTTGGAACAACTGGCAAAGCTTTTCGGCGTCGCAAACTTGGACAATGAGTTCGTCCAGATGACTACGTACGAGTGGGTGAATGATGCGTGGTCCGGCTGGGGCTGCCCATGTCCCGCCCTGACCCCTGGTGTCCTCGACACCCTTGGTCCTGATGCGCTGCGTGAAAGCTGTGGCAATCTGCACTTCGCAGGCACTGAGACTGCTGGTGAGTGGAAGGGTTACATGGAGGGTGCTATTCGTAGTGGAGAGCGAGCTGCTGCAGAGGTGGTCAGGAGCTTGAATAAGGGTATTACTTCACGCCTATGAAAGTTGGTGCTGTTGACCGTCAAAGTGCGTGCACCACTATTTACTAGATATATGGTTTTAGAACTGCCCCCAAATTGTCCCTTTTTATTATTTTGAACTTTTGTGCGAGTTCACTGCTGTAGACTCTTCACTAACTCCTAACTACAACTAAATCTTAATACATGGTTAGATGCATGGTTGGATGCATGGTGGGCTTTCTGTAAACATAATTTCAACCCCCTTTCATCTATGGCAAAGTATGTGGCAGAGAAAATACAACAAACCACCATAAGCAATAAAGGGAATTCAATGGCGTAACAGAACCAATTCCGGTAGTTGGGCTGAACTGATTATGGAATTTTTCTTTTTCTTTTTGTTTAAAGGAAGTTACTCCATGAACGCCGTTCAAACAGAGCATATCTCAAAGCATCTTTTATCAAGGTGCAAGATATTGTGTTTGAGAGACAAAGCCCACGCAATCAGCATGAAAAGTAGCCAGCTACAGTAGCCCCCGATATAAGCAACGTCTTGCTCTTGAATTGATCTGTACTTGATTGCGGGCTCCGCAGTCGGATGACTTTCGTGGAGAAAGTGGGATGTCGGGATTTCCGCCCTGCGAGCCCCATCTGTCCTGGACTCCTGGACCCCTTCGCCGTGGGTTTCCCAATCTGTTATATTTTACTGAACAATGCTAATCGTGAACTGGTCTTGTGGGCCTGCAGTTCATCTTATCGCCCATATATTGTCATGTCCCTTATCGCCGGGAGCGATTCGTCACACATTTAAAGCCTTTAATTTAAGCTACCAGCACGACGAACGCTGACGCGCTTTATCTTTATCGGCCCCCGCTCATCATTGTCTTCTCCGCGGTATCTCAAAAATGGCACAGCAAAAGGCGAGGGTCCTCATCGTCGGCACCGGAGGTGTCGGCACTATGGCAGCCTATGCACTCGAGCAGGGCGGCAAAGCTGAGGTCACAGCGGTGATGAGATCCAATTATGAAGCCGTGCGGAAAAACGGTATCCGCATCGACTCGGTTCAGTATGGCACTGGCATCACAAGATGGCGACCAACAAATAGTAAGTGGCCGTCGACGAACGCTGGTGTTTGGCGGGTTTGCGTGGATCAGTCTGTGCTCACATTCTCCCAGTGTGCAAGGCCGTTCCGAATGTCGCACAGGAGAAGTTGCCTCCCTTTGATTTCGTCCTGGTGACAACCAAGAACATCCCGGATGTGTCGCCAACAGTCTCTGATATCATCGAACCTGCCGTCACTCCCGGTAAAACTGCCATTGTTCTCTCTCAGAACGGAATCAACATCGAGAAGCCCCTCATCTCCCGCTTCCCCACCAACCCCATCATCAGTAGTGTCTCTTACGTCGGCGCGACTGAGAAATCGCATGGCTACATTATCCACGATGACCCGGATGAGCAGAAGGTCGGTCCATTCGACTGTCCCGGACTGCCAGCCCACGTGGCCGAGGAGGCTGCCAAGCGATATATCAACATTTACAACCCTGAAGGCAAACTGGAGGTCGCCTTCGACGACAACGTGCGTCGCACTCGATGGCGCAAGCTGATCTACAACGCCTCGTTCAACTCGGTCGCTACGATCTTACGCATGGATACTCCTCGGATGCGGATGAGCGGCCACATCATCGATGACCTTGTCCGCCCCATCATGAAAGAAGTGATCGCCGCCGCACGTGCTGATGGTGTCAGTGATTTCCCCGACGACCTTCCCGAGACGGTCATTCGCAATGACCCTATCGATTCTGCTTTCAAACCATCTATGTGCCAAGATATCGAGAAGGGCAACCTGATTGAGCTGGAGAACATCGTTGGGGAGCCTCTACGTGAGGGGGAGTCCAAGGGAGTCGCCATGCCCACACTCCGAACTGTCTACGGAGTGCTCAAGGGCCTGCAGCTCAAGGTTAAGGAAAGCAAGGGCATGTGGGAGCCAAAGTTTCCTGTCGATAGCCCGTACAAGTAAGCTAGTCGGAGAAGTCTAAATGCAGAATAGAATAGAATTGAACAAGAGAATACTGCCATGTGGGTTCTTGTTCCATATTGGAAAGTTAATGTATATATGATCTTCAAATCCTGCAAACACTTTGGCTGTACTAGAAAGTTGGGGAAATTCTCGGGTCATGTACTTTCCTACCAGGCCAGAATCGAATCTAGGTGAGTATGTTTGTATCTCATTTGCACTCATGCTGACACTCCCAGGAGCTCTTTCACAGTGAAAAAGTTGATCAACTCTCCAGAGGGTCACAATGCATGCTATTTATACGGTGGGATTATGTTCTAACGTGCTCCTAAGTACGTATTATTGTAACAGACTCTTTTCACCGTTTGACAGAGCTATGGACTGGACTCTCGAATTAAAGCTTCAACAAGCGACCGTCTGGCTGGAGGAGCGAAACATGCTCCTTTTGAATCTCCGATACGTTTTTGCAACTACAACTCTTGGTTAGCAGAGAATTACAACAGCTAGGGGTAGATCATCCAGGAGGTTGAGAGCCTTACCCAGCCAATGCCATGCATGTCCTGAATTCATCATAAAGCAGGTTGAGAGCGAGCTCCACGCCCTTTTGCCCGTCATACTGGAACCAGTCAGTCAGAGAAGCCACTTCATGTGATTGATGAATTTGTGAAAAGAAACTGGACGTAAAACATACCGCGAGACCCCAAATGGCCGGTCGACCAGCCAGACAAAAGTCGGCACCGAGAGCGAGAGCCTTGAAAATATCGGTGCCACGTCGGATACCACCGTCTACGGCGATGGGGATCCTGCCTTTTGCAACAGGGACGATCTCGCGGAGAACATCAAGAGACGCAGGAACACTGTCGAGCTGACGACCACCGTGGTTTGAGATGATAATTCCGTCGAATCCATACTTGATGGCGAGCTCCGCATCCGCCGCTGTGTAGACTGAGGGCAGTAGCGATGTCAGTCCAGCCGGTCATGTATCATGGGCTCGCTCTGAGGGGAAGAGAAATCGTCACATACTTCCTTTGCCCCAGATCTGCATATTCGTGTACTGACGGATGAAGGGAGTAATCTCGGGCCATTCGATAGAATTGTCTGTTCGGGGCCGGTTAGTGTTGCCCATGGATGAAAACGGCGTAGGAGATGTTTTACCATAAGCCATTGACTCGTCACCGTCCTCCAGGTTGGTCACATCGACGCCGGGGAAAAGGTTGGGGTATTCCATGCCCTTGGGGACACCGAAGTTATTACGGTACTCGTTCAGTCGTCGACCCAGGTAAGGCACGTCCAGGGTGACAAAAAGGGCTTTGAAACCGGCGGCTGGGGCCATGGTCAGCAAAAGAGGGTTTTAAGAATCGTAGAGCAAAAGTGATCACCGTCGGCTCGTTTGATCATCTGGATCATGGCCGCTTTGTTCTTCAGGAGACTCATCTGCATCACATAAGGGTTGCCCTTGCTGTGTGCGATTACCTGTTCAAGGTTCTTTGTGGAGTAGTTGGATAGGCCCATCAGAGTGTTAAAATTGGCGCAGGCCTTGGATGTGCCTTCTTCTCCGTCGGGGTGCGCCAAGGTCTGCATGGCAGTTGGAGAGAACCCAAAGGGGAACTTCACCTTGCATCCGACAATAGTCGTGCTAGTGTCAAGGGTGGAAAGGTTGCGGAGAACACGGGGACGGATCATGTAACGATCGTAGGCTGATTCGTTCTCCCGCAACCTGTGGAGGAGCGGGTCAGCATAATGGTGCAATAATAAATTGCACAGCGGGCAAGTCAAGCATACGTGATGAGGTCCATTGCTCCTTCATTGTAATACTCTGAACAGCCGTTGTCAGTGATTTTGCAATCTTGGGTCCCAGTAGCACACAACTCACCTCGATAGGCCTTGGGCATCTTGCTCGAGCCCAGCCGCTCGAGGTCTTTGATGCAATGAACCTGCTGGTCAAGAGTTTTGCCCCGGTTCGCCATTGTATTATCTGAATTGTAGAGGGGCAAATTATGAGAATCGATGCAGAGGAATACAGCGACAGAAAGCAATTTGAGTGGCGGAAGGGGGAAACAGAAGCTCAGTTTCAAGCAAGCTCGGTGGACACATCCCCTACTTGAAGCTCTCTTTTAGCCTGTCAGCGGGGGCGGGGGCACAATCTATTCCGCCATTTCGAGATCTCCAGCTTAGATCGTTCTGGGAGACAGTTGTCACTCTTTTCGCTATCGCCTGCCTATAGATATTCGCCTGATCCGCCCAATCCCACTTGGGACCAGACTTTGAGATCTGCCCCCGCCCGGTGAACCAATCAACTTCAACGGTTTAAAATCAGAGCTGATACGCATATATACTAATTGGTATATAAAGTAAATAGTGTTTGTTAGTAAGCTCCTGCCAGCCATATCTTACCACTATCAAATCCGGCGATTATCAGAAGTTGGCATTCAACCGAATTCTAGCTGGGCCGATCAGATTGTCTAAGGCCGGCCTAAGATTTGGAATTAATTGGTAAGACCAGTGTGAAGGGAGCAAATAGCTGTATATTGCCTAAGCAAGGAGAGCTAACTAATCACTGAGTTGCGGAATACTCAACAACTTACGGAAATATTTACAGTAGATCACGTGACCCAATAGCCTCCCTATCTTTGACCTGGTGAGTTGCGTTCTGGACTCCTGATCATGATCCCTAAATGCTAATGGCACGAAGCTCATCCTATTTCTATGCAGCTCGACGACCCACCAGATTAACGCTATTTACTCAACATATCAGAGTACCAATAATGTAATCGGTAAGCGAGTGGCAATTGTAAGCCAGCAGCCACCTCATGTATCACAAATGAAATGGCAATTTTCCGTCGTTTAGGACCTTAGTATCTCAGCTAATATTATAAATTTATCTTTAGCGCTTAGATCATATTCACTTACACTATGTAGAATGTTTATGTTTTTCTCTAGATATTTTTAATAATTTTTTAAGTGTTTAATGCAGTGCACATCCAAATACAGCTATATTAAAAGATTCTCCCCTTTCAATATGGGTGACAAACTGACAATAAATAATATAGAATTCTAGGCATCATATCTATAAACACATTATGAGACTAGTCTACATTATAAATTTTAGGCTCTCCTAGCATTCCATTGTTGGGATACTGAGGTCCTGATAAGTGCCATTTTATATGCAATACATGAGGTGGTCGCTGGCTTACAATGGCCACTCACAGACTCACTTACCGATTAGGTTAAAAAGCCAAATACCAGCCAATCTGGCCTTCTAAACAGCGTTCTTAGAATCTTAGTACTCCACCCACCATCTGCAGCAAAAGTAACTATCTCAAAAGATGTTGGGTTCAAATCGAAAACAATGTTTCTCTGGTGTATGGCCAACTATATATATTGCCTTTCTGTCACATGACAATCAAAGCAATACATCAGACAGCATAAACCAAGTTGGTCCGTTTGGACCTAGATTGTAGGAGCTCAAAGATAGTAAACAATCCTCTTGTCTGGTGAATGGATCAAAATCAACCGTTGAGCAGGTGCGTAATTGTTGTCATTTCTTCATTATCTTTATTCGCCCTTGCAGAGCTCCCCGTTGGACTTCCAAATTTCATACTCAAAGTCCGGCTGGAATTCCGTGTAGAGAGTTTCCTAGATGGAATGTGAGTGCTCTTGACCCAATCATGGCATCGGACTGGTTTGTTAGGTTGGTGACTCACAGGATCAGCGTTCACCTGGGCAGTAAATTCTGCCTCTTTCTGTCCGATCAGGTTCTTGGGAAGACCGGTGCTTTCCACCATGAGTTGGACCTCGCAGGAACGCTCCATCAGGGTGAACAGATAGGCGGCCTCATCGACAGTACTGCCAGTGGTCAAAAGACCATGGTTTTGGAGCACCATGACCCGACCAGTCTGACCCAGAGAATCAGCAATTCGCACGCCCTCCTCGGCATCCAGGACCACTCCGCCGAATGACCTGTAGACGGCTTGGGTGCCCCAGAAGTTACAGGTGTCTTGGTTAATGATGTCGAGAGGACGCCCAAATGTAGACCAGGCCTTCCCGGCAGGCGAGTGGGTATGGCATGCAGCATTCACGTCAGGTCGCGCTCGATGGATGGCACTGTGAATCATGAACCCAGCTGCATTGATGGCCGTCTTGTTGCCACCGATGACCTGACCATTCTCATCAACCTGCACCATGTCGCTGGCCTTAAGCATGCCAAAGTGCTTTCCCATACTGAAGCAATGTTAGCAGTTTTGCGTCCTAAAGAGCAACATTTCAGATCACATTGGCTAAGACTTACGGGTTGATCCAGAAAGTGGATGGGTCAACAGGGTCGCGCACGCTGATATGACCACTAGTGCCCTCTGTGAAGCCTTTTCGTGCAAAGACCCGGAATGCACCAGCCATGTGCTCTAGCTGCCATTGTCGTTTCTTGTAGGGGTCGTCGAACTTGGGAATGCCAGGAAACTCATATCCGCCCGTTGCGAGCGCTGCCTGGGCACCAACGGCCTGCTTTGGTGCTTCTGCAATGGCGGAGATGGAGTGACCAACCTCCCCAATAGACTGAGTAACAGTTGTTGTGGTCATATTGATTGGCGTGGGCTTTTAGATGGTGGTTCTCTATGGGAGGCAAAACAAAGGGAAAAAATCCGTGCAAAGGACGCTTTATTCACAATATTTCTCCTTTTATGATCACCTTCAAACAATTTAGACAAGACCAACTTCAAAATCAAAACGGATGCAAGTTTTATACAAGTGCATTCCCCCTTAATTACGTATGATGGTCAACCCATGTGCTGCCGAACCCATCTTGGCCGGCAGAATGTGGCGATGCCTCCCGTCAAGGCCATGATTAGCCCAGGCAGTCCTAAGTGCACACTTTCTCACACGATATGCAATGAAGAAGCTCACGCCGACGCAGTGAATTTCCTCTTTCTAGGACGGGCCCAAGACTAACTCCAATTGGGAAAAGGCTACGGCAAGCCATTGGGACAAAACCGAAATAACATATTTATAGGATTTCATGGTTTTCTGCCAGCAATAAGCACCTGACTGTCTTAGATTTCAATTTCTCTTCGCTTAGGAGTATTAAATGAATCGAATCGCCATATAGTAGGGATATGGAATGATTCGGGTCCCTGAGGTAGATGGTAAAATACCAAATGGTATGGAAATGTAATTCTAGTTAGGCGGAACTCGGAGCGGTCAACATACTTAGACCCCCACCCATTTTATTTCGGTTTCTGTCCCAATGGCTTGCCGTAAAAAGTCACCTTCTTGCTCCACCGCTGATCATGTGGTGATGTGGATTCTTCACTCATATCGGTTGGTCCACATCCCAGATCTGCATTTCATCTGGCCTCCATTCTGACGCTTTGAACTGCCTTCCTCTCCTTCCCTACAGCAGGACACCTTGTCCGTGACACGCCTCTATTCTGACGTTTGTCCCCTGGGAAAAAAGAGCAGATTCAACCTGCAGCCGATCGTTGTATGCACACGCGGGTGGTGGCTCCAATCACACCTATGTCTGCGCCAAATCGGTCTCGGAAGCGCACCAAAACGTTCACAGGATGTTGGACCTGCCGCGCCCGTAAGATCAAGTGTGATGAAGGGAAGCCCTCCTGTCGCCAGTGCTACGAAAGGAATCTCAGCTGCGAGGGTTACTCTGCCCGCCTGCAGTGGCTCACCCCAGTTACCGGCAGGCAAGGGCTCCACTCACAATGCTTGCCGGAGGGCTCCATGAACCAATCTCTCAGACGTCTCCTTCCCGCAGGTGAGTGTCATTGGGTGGTGGAATTTCGTCCTATCGCTTCTTGTTGCTTTGGAATTCAATTCGGCGTGGATCCCCGTTGACGCAGGTGCCTTAGAGCCTCTCCAGTCCACACTGGACTGGGACCAAGTAGATAGCATTCTGCGCTATCTAGACTCGCTGGAATCGGTGATCAACTCCAGTAGTGAGGACGTCAGTGCCAGCATCCAGAACTTCGGCGTCTTCAGTCTTGCCTCAGGATCCTGCCCAACTCCTGCCGATGACCCCAGCGTCACGGCACCTTACATGCCCAAAGCCTTCCAGCCGGAGAACGGATATGAATTAATCTTCGATCCGGACCCGGTGCTAATAGAGTCCGAGCCCTCTCACGATAATTCCGAAGCAGAGGCAGCATGGAACCTATGTAATCTTCATGAAGAACAGTTGCCCTTGGATTTCCCGCCGCAGCAAGATTTGGCCCCCTCGGCCATTTCAGTACCCCCAGGGGTCAGATCAACTGCTTCAAATCCCTCAGATAATGCTGTGCGCTCGCAGCCTCTTGAGGTGGGGGCCCTCTTGTTCCCAGGAGATGCCAACAGCAGTCTTCCCAATAAGGTTGCGCAAGCATTGCCGACTCCCACCAACTGCTTGGAGAACCTGGAAGTTCCCTCCCAGGAACGGCTCTTGATGGGCCACTACAGGAACAGAGTAGTTAATTTGTTCTGTGTAATCGACAATGCCAAAAGTCCTTGGAAGACAATTCACTTGCCCCGAGTCTTGCAGTGCGCTGGCGAACTGAGCTTTGGGGGCACCACGACGCGCATTCGTGACGCACTGAGGAAAACGTTGCTTTCTATCAGTGCCTTCTATCTATCTAATGACTGCCGAGCTCGACATCGCAACGACGAAGCAGAGACTTGGGGAACGGTCGCTTCTCGATATCGGTGCGATGCGATTGGACTCCTTAAGTACGCTGTTGAGACCGATCTCTATGCAGATAAAAGACCAAAGTATAAGGAGTTCCTTGCCACAATGCTGTCTATGGTTACAATTAATGTATGCCAAACCAACTTCCCCCAACTTGATTCCGAACCTCCCCTGTTGACCCCGGTCCCGTCTCCCTCTAGGTTATGTCTGGAGATACGAGTACTTGTAGCGTTCATCTGGACGGAGCTGAAAGACTGATTAACCATATGGAGGCTCGAAAGTCCACCTTCTCCCGTAAGGCTCAATCTCTCCATCGCATATATCTTTACCTGCGGGTGATTTACGAAAGTACCGCCGTGAGAAAACCGAGATGCGGAGTTTCTCGGTTTTCGCCATCATTGGGCTCACAAAAAATGTTTGGCCCTCAGCCCGCTGTTCCCAGGTCACACCTCTTTATTGAAGAAGATACGACACCGTCGTCAATGATACCCATGGCACCAAACGTCCTGGAGAGTGAGAGCCCAATATCGGACATGTCAACCTACGAATGCATCTACGGTATACCGCAGAATCTTCTGATTCTTTTGAAGGAATCTATTGAACTCATAGACGAGGTGAACAGTTATCGCTCGAATCCGGACACATTGTCGATTCCAGAAAGTCTGAGTCAAGCATGCGATGAACTCGAACAGAAGATCATGGACTGGCCGCTTCACGAGCATCTCAATCGATGCAGGAGGTCCAAAAATAGCACCAGTGCCACCATAATCTACCATCAGACGCGCGCCTTCCTCAATGCCCTAATTATATTCTTTTCTCAGGGCGTGAGATTGATGAGCCATCGTTACCTTCGACAGTACGTCGAGGCGATTCTGGACAGCATCGAGGCTATCGAGCAGCTCAAGGCGGAGACCAAAATCCTTGCTGCTCCACTCTTCTGGCCTGCTTTCATGGGGGCCACGGAAGCTTTCGAGCCTCGACATCAAGAACGGTTCCGGCAGTGGTATGGCAGAGTGGGTATATATGGAATTGAAGCTGTGAGGACTGGTATACAGGTTGTGCATGAAGTCTGGCAGATGGGGCCAACAGTTCACCGGCAGATGCATTCTGGGTGGCGTAGTATCGTAGAGAGAAGAAGTGATAGCCTCATGTTAACTTAATATATGTGTGATGAAAGAGATTGAATATATTATAGGCTTATAGCTCATGTATGCAGTTAAGATTATTAATAGTATTTTCTTACAATGTATAAAATAATCAGACCCAAGTAGCTCCTCTACTTGAACCTGGTTCCTAAATCACAAATGCCTTCCCTTATTGCTTAAAAAAGTTAACAGCTAACTCTGCCTACCGATTTTCAGCCTCGCTGACACTTGCCCATAGGAGAAGGGCTATATACATGAGAACCAAGACCCACCTTTTTTTTCTTATCTATTCCTACCTTCATGATTCGTTTGGACTCCATAAAAGGAGATCAATGGCACTAATCAGAATCATTCAATCATTCACCCAGGATTATCGACAGGAATGGCGGAAAGAATACGTCTGTTGAGGAATCTAGCTGGGGCTGTTCCTTGGCCATGCAGGGCGTCGGTTTTACATGTTCCCGCCTGGCGTCATTTCAGCCAAAGTTCCAGCCGAATAGACCAGAAAGTGCTCCCGAACGCCTGCTCCCCAGCAAAAGGGCATGATCGGAGAATTGTTAGCGCGATAGTCGCTGTGGTCGCTTGCCTGGCGGGCTATGGCGTCTCGAAAATTCCTAGTGGCGATGCGAACGTACCAAATCGCATGACTGCTGTTCTGGATCCGGAGAGACTGCCCCCGGTCAAATATGCGACATTGGAAGACATGAAAAAGGTAAGTCCAGATCAAATGACTCTGAATTCATTACTTCATGGGCTGGCCACACAGCGACGCAGACATGAGTAATTGCGCCCTAACACATTGTCATTCAACAGGCCATAGCAGAAATCGAATACGAACTCCGGGATACTGAAGACATCATCTCAACGGACGACGAGGACCTCAAGATACACGGATTCTCGGAGTGGTCATCCGTTAAGTTGGATACACTGCCCATCGCCGTCGCATATCCCCGGAATACGGACCAGGTCAGCACAATCGCTCGTATCTGTCATAAATGGAAAGTTCCCATTATCCCCTACAGCGGCGGCAGCAGTCTGGAGGGACATACCGCTGCGCCCTTTGGTGGTGTCAGCATGGACTTTATGTACATGGATCAGATCATCAAGATCAATGAGGACGATATGGATGTGGTGGTTCAGCCCAGCGTCCAGTGGGTGGATTTAAATGAGAAACTGAAGCAGATGGGCAGCGGTCTGTTCTTCCCGATGGATCCAGGTTCGTAACAAATATGCCACTCATTGCGATGGTTCCATTCCATGTTGACCACTTCCCACAGCGCCCAGTGCCAAGATTGGAGGAATGATTAGCACCAATTGCTCGGGCACCAACGCAGTGCGTTACGGTACCATGCGCGATTGGGTCATCAATCTGACCGTGGTCCTAGCCGACGGCACTGTCATCAAGACTCGCCAACGGCCGCGCAAGTGTAGCGCAGGATACAATCTCACCGGTCTTTTTGTGGGCTCCGAGGGTACACTGGGAATTGTCACCGAGGCTACGCTGAAACTGGCGGTTTTACCAGAAAACTACTCTGTCGCTGTCGTGCCTTTCAAAACAATTCATGATGCTGTCTCAGCGGCTACCAAGGTCATCCGGAAAGGCATTCCCATTGCAGCCCTCGAACTCATGGACGAGACTCAGATGCGTATCGTGAACGATAGCGGCGTCACTCGGCCTCGCGTCTGGAAAGAAAGCCCAACTTTGTTCTTCAAATTTGCTGGATCCAAAGCTGTGCTAGATGAGACTATCCAAAATGTGAAACAGATTGCTGAAGCTCATGGTTCCGAAGGCTTTGAGTTTGCACGCGATGAGCAGGAGCAGGCACTCCTGTGGTCCGCACGGAAGGAGTCGCTCTATTCACTACTGGCTCTTCGCAAGGACGGAGAGGAGATGTGTAAGTTTTGCAGAGTATCTGTTTCGTGAACCGGGTCTTGCGAATAGCGCTGATAAAATGTCTCTGCCCTCAGGGAACACCGACGTTGCCGTTCCATTAAGTCGTTTAGCTGATATTATCGTCGCCAGCAAACAGGAAGCAGCGGCCCTGGGTCTCAATGCCTGTGTCAAGGGCCATGTTGGTGATGGTAACTTCCATGAGAACATCACATACGACAGTACACGACCAGAGGAGTTTGAGAAAGCCAAGTCCGCCGTTAAAAATATGGTCCGACGCGCCATAGAGATGGAGGGGACTTGCACAGGCGAACACGGTATTGGTTTTGGTAAAAAGGAGGCACTGCAGCAAGAGGTTGGCAGTGGGACTTTGTCCTGCATGGTATGTTCCCCCGCTGATATGTTCATCTAGCGGTACTGGCTCGCTCAAAGGGTTGAAGCTCAGCGACGTTTGCTGACTGAATGGCCAATAAACAGAAAATCCTCAAAGCATCATTTGACCCTCATTGGATTATGTATGATTGCAATTCCCAACCCTGATGAATTTGGTCTTTTTTGAAATGATGTCTGACTTTACCGTCTTTCATTTGACAGGAACCCAGGAAAAGTATTTGATCGGTAACAGCAGTTCAGATACTCAACAGGAAATCACAATGACAATTGTCGGGAATTGGGATGCCAAAAACCAAAACAAAGAGGACTATATATAGAATGAGTTCTATATACATCACAAGCTATCTAAAGGGGTTCAGGACTGCTAAGGTAGTCTAGGGTTGTTATTTTCATGGGTTGGGCTGGGTTCTCCCATCTTTCAAACCTAGCACACTGCGTTCAGGTTTGGAATTTCTAGGGCCTGAACCTAGCCCAGAACCTAGTAGGTTCTAGGTGGCTAAATCTAATAGATTTTATTCTACTAAGGTGGTTATTCTCTACCTATTTAATCTAGTTAGTTGACAACAACTTTCCCTGGTAATGGAGGCGTCCTCGCAGCTAGTCGTAGTTTCTCTGCAGCAGAAACTGGATGCACGTGAATTGTATCTGGCAGGTCCAATCAGTAGGCATGACCAACCTTCCCAACAATCTCAAAGGCTCCAGCGGCTTGATCTGCCAGCTTACGACCTGGTTGGTCAACTCTCCAATTCCGCGTGTTCATAAAAACCTTATCGCCTACGTTGAAATCCTCTCGGTACCGGTGACGATTCGCCTGCTGTTTCTGGAGCTCCTGCGCCTGTGTGGCACGCTGTTGCGTTTCCTCCCAAATCTCCTGCAACCGACTTGTGTAGGCGCGCGCTTCTTATGTTGGTGGATTATCTGAAAGGGCATCTTGACGATCAGACTGCTTAATTTAACGCGGGGTTATCTGGCTCAACTAAGCGAAGGTCTCTGCTGGTTTCAATCAAATGAGACGCGTGGCTCATATCCTCGCTCAACATAGAAGGGTGATATCCCTGTCGTTTCTTGCACTAACGCTGCGGCAGCGAAATCAATCATCGGGAGGTATTCCGACCAGTCATCCTGATAGTGGCTTACAAAGGGTCTCAGTCATTATGCCATATACTGGTGGCAATCTTGCTTTGCCCATTGGTCTGAGGGTAATGAGCAGTTGACAACTTCCTCCCGATACCAAGGATCCTGCAGAATTCCTTCCAAAACGCTGACACAGATTCAGGCAGTCCACCGATCGATACAGGTGATCTACAGATGACCTTGCTGCCTCCTTCGCATCAATCTCTTTATGACAGGGAATCTATATCGGTCGTTTTGATAAGCGATCAACGAACACAACCACTGCATCAAACCCTCGCGGTACTTCGGAAACGAGCGGAAATCCATCGTGATGTGTTGCCAGGGCCTGCCGGGAAGAGGTAACGGTTACAGTAGGCCTGGCGCGCGATCCCTCCATGCCTTCGTGCGCTTGCAAATCTGACCGTTATCCATATACCGCTTCATGTCATCCGCAAGACCTTGCCAGTAGTAGCGAGCAGCTACCATCCGCTACGTTTTCTCTTGTCCAGGGTGCGCAGTTGATTGTTGGCGGTGGATCTCATCCAATAGGCGTGCTCGCAGATCTCCATCTTCAGGAACCACTAAGCGACCCATACCATTCATTCGCCATCCTGATTGGTCCGCCATGCGTGCTCCCATCGCCCCGGGTGCGTGGCGTGGACCGGCTCATCCTGTTCACTCTCCCGCTCCTCCTCTGTCGTCTGACGTACTGCCGCTGCATCGAAGTTGAAGGGGTCCATTGCGAGGAAGGCGTCTGAGGAAGTCTGGGCTGAAAGCACAACTACGCATGGAAGCAAGAAAAGATGAGAGCAAAGCAATCAATCATGAATCTCATGAATCTCTGAAGATCTATCTGAATAGAAAGAAACATCACCCTCTTATGGCCTCTCAGGACCTCACGAAGGATCTCCTGGAAGGAAAAACAACACATCACCGATATTGGCTGAGAGCTTTCCGCCTTACCTGCCACCAGTTTCCAAGATTATGAAAAAATAAAAACGGCCGTAGAATCGGGCGAATGGCAGCTTTCTAAAACGGTACTAAAATTATCACCCTCGAGATGTTGTGGTGTTTTGGCTACCAGCTAGCTGCATTTTGCCAGTTGGGTGATTGCTTTTATCATCATTCCCCGAAAGTCTTCATTGTAGGTACTCTTCACTGGCCCTTGGTGAAAGACTAAGGAATGCGGTGACGAGAGATAATCCAGATAGGCCCTCCATCTGTGCATATGATCTTTGGGCACTTGGATTATACCAAAACAAGAATCAGGAAGAGTGTTGATCTACATGTTGAATGTAGATTCTTCAGGGGAAGCGCGCTAAAACAAGACCAAGTAGACTCATTGGAGCTCTTTATTGACAGAATATTCCAGCTCTTTTTTAACGGCTGGGTCAAAAATCAATGGCCACTTTGAGAGCCCGATGTTTAGACGCGGCTTTGAAGGTGTCATATGCAGCCATTGCCTGGTCACAAGGGAATCCTGTTGCCAATTCATTAGTTATCATGTCCATACAGTCTGTTCGCTCTCAAACTTACGATGAGTCACCAGTGAGCCAATATCTAATTCACCATTCTTCACGAGATTCTGCAAGTGGGGGGTTGAAGTCGCATTACACATCGACATATGAATACCTAGAAGATCCCTATTAGTAAGAGGGAACGGTTGATTATGAGTATCCAGTGTCACGAACTGATGTTTCGATCCCAGAGCTTCTCCATGTGTAAATCCACTTTCACGCCGTGTACTCCCATGTTTGCAATCCGTCCGCCAACGGCAACCAGTTCCTGACACATTTCGAACGTAGCTGGAATGCCTACCGCCTCGATGACAGAGTCAAATCCTTTATTCTCAGTCAGATTCAGCAGCTGTTGTATTGCGTCTGGAGCTGCAGAGTTAACTGTATGGTGTGCGCCCATGGTGCGTGCTGTCTCTAAGCGCGCATCATCCAGGTCAACCATAACAATCAAGGCAGGTTTTATGAGGCAGGTCGTGAGGAGGGCTGCCATGCCCACAGGGCCTGCGCCCACAATAACCACTGAGCCTGTCGGACTGATTCCGGCATTACGCACACCGCACTCAAAACCTGTTGGCAGGGCGTCTGAAAGCGAAACTGCAGCACGCGTGTCTACAGAGGAGTCCAAGGGATGGAGCGATAGCGTGGCGTGAGGAACACGGACAAATTCCGCTTGTGTTCCATCGACCTGGTGGCCTAGAGTCCACCCTCCTTGTTGACAGTGTGATGGAATAGATCGCTGGCAAAACCGACACGAGCCACAAGAGGTCATACAGGAAATAATGACCCGGTCGCCCACCTGAAATCCCTGAACGGCGGATCCCAATGCTTCGATGATCCCGACACCCTCATGGCCCAAGATAAGACCCGGTTTCGCAGTTGGTACATCACCTTTGAGGATATGAAGATCTGTGCCACAGATAGATGCATGTAGCATTCGCACGACCGCGTCAGTGGGCTCTTGTATCGTTGGCTTAGGACGGTCTAAAACTTCAACAGTCCCATTTTGTGTGTAAACAACGGCCTTCATGATGTTAAAAGGCGGATGAAATAGACTTTTGGATATGGGAGGAAATGGATCGCAAAATACAGCGAGGTTTTTTGAGAAAAGCAGTTTCACTTATATGCTGGGGTGCATGACACTTGAAGCTTCCCCTCAGGAGTGTTTGTTTAACCTTTTAACGCCCCAGATTCGGCGGAACCGCACCGACGGGTGCGATCCGCTGAGCGGGACCGCTGCGACTGGATTCGGGTGGATGGAAGCTTTAATCCTGATAATCCCCATGGCATCTAAACAGAAAAATTGTTGTTACACCTAGATGGAGATGTGCATCAGAAAGGTATAAATGGACGTAAAACTATATCAAGGATGTGAAGCACTTCCACTTTCCATATGAGCGTTAAGCACCGCTCCCAGCCAGCTTAAACGGTCTTCCGCTCTACGACTCTGAAGCCTTACTGTCGCGAGCCCGCTCTAGCATCAGTCCATTGGTGAGGAGTAAATGGAGTCAAGGCCTGTATCTCATCTCCTAGCATCTCCAGCTGGAACCGGCTGCGTTCACGAAACCCCATTTCGTAAAGGCTGCTCTCAAACCCGAAGAGTAATCTCTATAGTTTCTTTATATTTCAGGATGAAATCCACAGTCAGACATGCGAACGCCGCTATAACGGTGATGTGATTCGCTCATGCATTTTCCTGGGTTGAATATATTCATGTTCTCAAAGATGCATTGCAACTCTGGAAGCGTCTCTCTGGGTATCGCATTTATTCACCAGCAAAGATAGAGAGCGAAACATATGAAGATGACACTAAGCAGAGACGGCAAGGCACAGAATATGGATCGAGGATAATACAACAAATTGTGAAGAACTTGAAGAAAGAGCCTTAAGGGACATTGACAGCTGATGAGATAGCATAAGCCTCCAAATCCAAGGCGAGATGAAACAGATTCTACCGCACTGTATCAGGAAAGGAAAGGCAAGAAAATCCAAAAGAAGGCTCTCCAAAGGTAAAGAAAGACATGTGAAACAGAGAGAAATCTCCAGATAGATTGGCCTCGGGCTGTCGTGTCCCATGAGCCAGCGGTCTCAACATCAACCCGGTCAGATTTCCCCATACCGATGGATACCTTCCTCGAGGGCTTTGATCTGGAGGGCCAACACCTTGGAGTAGTATCTTGCCGTCGCTAGATTGCCCCCATGGAAGTAAAATCCTTGGTGGCCACTATCCTGCCACATGGTTCTGATTTCTCCCTCTTCATTATAGCCCCAGACATCAGAAACCTTGTCAGCGACCTTGTTGCCCAGAAGCATGCCAGTTTGCGTGCGCATGTTGTCGTATCCAGTGGCGAAGATGATTTCATCGGCTTCCAGCTCAGAGCCATCGGCAAACCTCAAGCCATGACGCAGCACCTCGGCGATCTCCTGGCCTTGTTTCACCTTGATTTTGCCGTCTATGATCATTTGTGAGGCACCAACATCAATGTAGTAGCCACCGCCACGCTGGAAATACTTCATCAGTAGCCCAGAGCCATCAGGGCCATGGTCGACCTTGAATCCAGCCCTTTCAAGTCCATCCAGGAGCTCCCGATCATGCTCGACTTCTTTTGAAGTGATGTGAGCTTGAAGCACTTTCAAGACCGGTGTAGGGGTGCCGTGCAGTAGAAGGTCTGCATCTTCTACCGGCGGACCATCCTCCTCGTAAAGGCCCTTCAGACCAATCTTAGTGATAGCAGCCGAGGAAACGACACAGGTTGTCGATCTCTGGACCATCGTAATATCATAGCCTTTCTCTTGGTAATCCTGTGCGATGTCGTGGGCCGAGTTACAGGAGCCCACAACGATGGCTTTCTTGCCAGAGCCATTCTTCTCTGCGCCAGGAAATTGCGAGGAATGACAGAGACGTTTACCCTGGAAGTTTTCCATACCCGGGATATAGGGCATCTTCATCTTGCCGGAATGTCCTGTGGCTTGGATAATATGGCGCGGGTGGAATGTTCTGACTTGGCAGGTCCCATCGCTTTGCTTTTGAGAGAGCGACACGGTCCAGGTGGTAGTTTGCTCGTCCCATTCGCAGTGAGAGATAGTCGTGCTATTCCAAACATTAAGTTCTAGCATTTTGACATAGCACTCGAAGAATTCGGCCAGCTTGTCCTTGGGCGTGAAAATGGGCCAATGTGCTGGAAATTTCACATAGGGCATATGGTCGTACCACACAGGATCATGCAAGACAAGCTGACGATAGCGAAGACGCCAGTTGTCTCCAACTAACTCATTCTTGTCGATGATGAGAGAATCCACACCTAGCATCTTCAGTCTCGCAGCAGCTGTCAAACCACCCTGTCCGGCACCTGCAGAACGATGGTCAGCGATGGTCTCCTATTGGCAAGGAGTAAAATCTTACCGATAATAATCACGGTCGGTTCACGGTTGTCAGTGTAAGCAACCGAATCAGCTCGTCTCTCGGCCCAGTTCTTGCGGTCTGGGTGGTCTCCATGTTTCGCTCCCTTTGGTCTTCGATGTCCAAGAAGCTCCTCATGGCCCTTCAGTTCTTGCAGGGAAGTGAATAAAGTAAAGATTTTCCACACATCATTTTGCATTGCGAGGCGTGCGACTCCGACGGCAGATCCGTGAACTGTTTCTGCCTCGAAGAAGAACTGGATGCCCTGGACTTCGCCAGCTCCATCAAGCACCCACGCCTTGGGGGCGCGCACAGAGGAGCTCCGATCAATTGAAATTCTGCGCAGTCGCATGCCGTCTCTGGACTCAGAACATCTCTCCAAGAACTTCAAGATAGCCTCATGGCCGTGCACGGTTCGAAGTTGCCAGGATAAGGCTAGGTGGTCACGCCAAAAGCCATTGTCCGTAAACAAGCTTGTAACTTTGGGGTAGTTGTGTTGGTCGAGGGCGCGATTGAAAACATCCACTAGGTCGGACGCAACCCGCTCTGGATCGAAGGTGCCGACTTTCGATGGTGCTGGGAGACGTGCTGGTGGGATGTTGAATGAACCCGGCACAGTACGAAGGTGCGAGGGAACACTCTGATGGATGTCTACTCTGGCCATAGTGGAGTACCAGTGGACAATGAATGGATAAGTTGGATGTCGGTGATGATCAGAAGAAGCTGAAATTGGTCATGTTGCAAGAAACATTGTGGAAAGTAGGCTGGTCAGAATATATACATACATCTGGTCCTCCCGCCTACTCGATCGAGCCGACCCATTCCGCCGTGCCGTGTTTGATCCTGAAGAAGCGGGGGACTTTGATCTGCTGTGTGCAAAGACTCGCGCTCCCCAAGTATGGAGAATTTACTGAGGGGTAACTCTGGGGAGGTGGCCATTGTCAGGGATAGAGCGCGGCTCCGACATCTACACTTTCGGTTCCTGGCAGTGGTTGCCCTTCATCCAATGAACCCCCGGCCGACGCCAAGATCTTAGAGCTGATTTGTAACCTTCTGTAACATCATTTGATTGCCGCATACTACAGTTTGCATATTTTACCCCGCTGACTTCAAAGAGACATTCAATGCATCCTGTTGTCCGACATGCTCAAGCATAGTGGCTTTACAAGTATGCAGAGACTTTCTATGTCGGAAGCGGACGGAACCGTCTCCGTGCCCCGGACCCGACATGGTAGACTTACTTTCCCAGCCAATCCATCCGCTCTACTCTATGGCTTTTGTCAGTCTACATGAAAGGGATTATCGCGTCGGTAAATGATTCACTGCACTGGTTGAGCGGAGGCCGAACTTCCAGAGCTTGGTGTTAAATCGGAATAGGTAAAGCGCATTCACGCAATGGATTTTATGTCGAGGGTCTGCAATATACCCTACACAATGGGCAGGCTGAAGCGTCACATCACCTGATATTGTAATACATCGGAGTATATTCATGAATACCGAGGAGATCTCTCCCAGCAGGCTGACAGCGAATTCTCTGAGTTCAAAAGCTTCCACGGATACTCTATAATCCCACGTTCGTTTCGAGCAGTAACCATACCCAAGAGCACTCGGTAGAGAGGGGTTATGTTTGCAAAGGCGAGGGAATGCCACGCTATACCAATGACCTCCAACACTTGGAGCATGGGGAAGCCGTATCCCCATAATTTAATCTCGTATTGGCCCCGGTGACTAGTATTTTGGGCATCTTGTATAACGAATTCCTATCCTTGAACCACTGCCAGCCTCGCAAAGGCTTTTTATTCCAGCAAGTAGAGTTTCTCTAGAAAAGGCGATCCGGCCTCACCGGCACGCTGTTTGCAGACGGCTGAACGTGAACCCACCAAGTCTACATATTGCCTTGTTGAATCGTCGCAGCTACCAACCCATCAGGACCTACTTTCTCCTTCTCTGTCTGCCTGCTCCCTGGGGCCTTGGCATCAGTGATCCTTTCACGTGATGAGCGGAACCGATCGATGCCAACTTTCAGCGGCAGCGCAGAGCCGACCCTCCGCCATCATTTATTCCGTGCGTCCGGGAATCTGGGCGCTGTACTCCTTACGAGGCATTCGAAGTAGACTGGCTTACCCAACCCACCAATCCACACCCAACCCACCCAAACCACGCTATGGGTGGATAAGGGTTGGCCCTAATCCAACCCATGTGGGTGTGGGTGGTCTATACCCAACCCATGTGGTGTGGATAAACCATGTGGGTTTACATAACCAGCAGAATTATAGATTACCTATATTATCTATAAGATTTTCTTAATGAGAGATCTTTCCGCCTACTAAAAGTAGTATAGTTTAAAATCATATGCTAGTTATAGATAAAATGGGTTGCCCATAACCCAACCCACATGGATTAGAGGGTGGATAACTAGTATCATGGGTTGACCCAAACCCACATGGGTTGGGTTGAACCCCCCGTGGATCAACCCATACCCACCCCACAGCCAGTCTAATTCGAAGTCACACTACCGGAAGTTCGGAACCCGTGAAAGCCAGAGTCTGTGCACCGCGGACTTCATCTTCCCAGCAGTACTCGGGACTCATACAATTATCATCAGCTTTTAGGATGTCCTACCTGTGATTAACCTACTAATACCACTAGAGGTGGTTGAAGGCAAATTTAAGCCCCGCAGAGTATGGAGTAGTGAACCTTACGCGGCCCAATAGGGGCAGTGCGAAGATGTTTGCTCTATCATTGTGTATCAAGCAACACGGGCGACGGCGTCATAGGTCTGTGTTCATTTTCTTTTTGTAAACGACTATCCCTACGGAGCATTGATAGCTTAGCTACCGGGCTCTAACTGCTTTGTCAAATCACGAACTCCTGATTGTTGGATATGTTGTTTTGGTAGGGAGTTTACTCAATCCTCTGGGTCGCCGGTTTAGCTTTTCCCGTTATATTAGAAGGCAAATGGGTGCTGGACAGCAATTACCTGGGATTAATTTTCACTACTCGCTATTGATCTATCGACTTAGACTAAGGTGTGCTGCGCCAGCGTCCTGGACTCGTTGAGGGGTGCAAATGCGAGGTCCTGCAACACGCCAAGAAGCCTGGCCGGCACGGAGTACGGAGTCGTAATTCCTGTATTAACAATAGGCCCTCGGTTGAGCAAGAGTAGGGATGATTTGTAAAACGTCAATAGATTGGTGATACGGAGAAGTCTGCTCACTACTGAATATCTATTGAGGTAATGTATTTCCTGGTCGAGCCGCCGACCCCAAAACACCATATTAAATGCGAGAAATTACAACCTCGTATCTCAGCAACCATGTCAATTTAAGATGAGATATTGAATATCTAGGGTTTAAATACTCTCCAGAGCATATTAGTGCAACCTAGCGTAATTATCGAATGTACTACACGAGAGATATCTGTCTAGTGAGAGCTGGTCGAGCCAACGAGGCCCAACAGGGGCCCTGGTCGCCCGAAGGGTTCTAGGCCTAGACCTAAGGATCAAGCATCACCGTCTACGATGGTATCTGCAAGTCAACGGTCGACAATATCTTAGACTGCTTCTCAGAGAGTCGAACATGACAACATTGTGTCTAAAAATTGCCGCATGGGAGAGCCGGAGAACACTATGGACGAGCAGCCGGACAACAGCAATTGGTTCGACATCCATCTCCCGCAGGACTTCCTCCCCCGGGATAACCTTCAACAGGATGACCTCGAACACGAGTTCACCCAGTTCACCAATGACGTTACAACGATTAACGACAACGACATCACGCCAGAGCCCGGCCTGGGTGATCTAGATCCAGAAAGCCCGGAATACCGAAAACTCATTACTCTCAAATATAACCGACCCCAAACAGTGCCATTCAGATCCTCTCCTCCCGCGATTACGACTGACGCACCTGCAAATGAACACCCAAATGACGAAATACGGCACGAGACCAGCGAGCGGAGTGATGATGAACAACTCATCAATGAAGCAGTTTGAAATACTTCAATATAACGCACACAAAACATGGCCAGTTATGGCCACGTTTCTCAGGGACAAAAAAGTTCTGGCGACGGATGTGATTGCGGTGCAGGAACCGTGGAAGAATGAAGGACAGACACGACCCATCAACCAGCAACTGCAACGTTCAAGCTACTCTATCCTGCGAAGCAGACCCCAAGGGGACGGGGCCAAGGCCAGGGCCAGGGTCTGGAACAGAATCCAGCACCACTCCAGCCTGGTGTATGCCTCTTCGTGTCGAAAACGATCGACCCTGCCACTTGGTCGTGCCGGGTCATCTCGCAGGACTACCAGCTACTGAAGCTCAGAAGGGCTCACGTAGACAAGGATTGGACAGACCCTTTTATACACAACGTGTATAATAGGCCTGGCGGCAACACCCTAGCTCAGCTAAGAGATGAATTGGCTAAGGGCTTTCTGGCAGAACACGTGGTAGTGGGAGACATGAATGCACACCACCCAGTACGGGGAGGAGCTGGCACCAAGGTTGACGATGAAGCCGAACAACTGCTAGAGATCATAGATGAACATGATCTTGAACTGATCACCGAGGAAGGAAAAGCCACTTGGACCTGAAACGATCAGTTTTCGGTTATTGACCTCACCTTTATTAGTTTAAGCCTTGCTGGTAGGCTAATCCACTGTGAGCGAGCGGACGACGTTGAACATTCGTCCGACCATTTCCCTGTCAGAACGGTGCTTGACATTGAAACATCAACACGCGTCCAGGAGAAATGGAGGAACTGGAATGCCACTGACTATAATAAGCTCATTCATGAAATCGAAGAAGGGCTGCAAGCGAGAGACCTATCCAAAGCAGATCCGACGCAAATCGAGCGCCAATGCCAGGAGCTACTGAATGTCGTTCAATCGGTCATTGACTCCTCAACCCCCTGAGCGAACGCAACAGCATGGTCAAACCCGGATTTCGATGACGAATGCAAGGCTGCCGTCAAGGAAGTCCGTCGCCTACGCTGCAGGCATACAAAGACAAACGGCCTCTACGACTGGATGCGATACTCCGAGGCACGCAACAAAAAGACACCCCTCCTCAAAAAAACACTATCCAGAGCGCACCGGCGCCGAGTCCAACAGGTCATCGAAGATGGCCCGCAGGGTATGTGGCGTCTTGAAGGTCTTACCCCCTCGTTAAAGGTCCAAGATCCTGAAAGACCAGGCGAACTTGCAGAAACGGTCGACCAGAAAGCAGAAGCCTTCTGGCCGGCCTTTTTTCCCGCAACTGCCGCCGGCCGATCTCTCCGACACTACTTCTTTCCAGTACTCAGAACCGATCGAATTTCCACCTATTACTGCACAAGAAATACAAGGAGCAGTAAGAGGGGCGAAGGCAGGAAAAGCGCCAGGAGAAGATGGCATCCCAAACTCCCTCTGGCACAAGCTGATCGAGGTACCCATTATCCTGCAAGTGCTCAGTCAGCTATTTAATTCGTACACGAAGAATCAGATACACTATAGAGACCGAGGGACTACTTCTGAAGAGTCATCTTAGTAGTCGGCGAAGCATCTCTACGGACCATGCCATACACATCATCATTGATCGAATCAAGCTGGCATAAGGAAAGGGTAAGCTAGTGCTGTCCTTGCTGATGCTGGAGGTGTCTGGAGCATATGATAATGTATCTCACGACAGATTACTCTATAAGCTCAGAAAACGGCGACTGGGCTAAGTCGTGCCTTGGGTGAAGGCCTTTCTGTCGAACCGAAGCACGACAATCCGTATGCCCAAGAGCATGTCGGACCCATTCCCGACACCAGCGGGCATTCCCCAAGGATCACCAATTTCGCCCATCCTCTACCTGATCTATAACGCAGATCTTATCAAAATCCGCGGGAATGGAGTGACCAGCAACGGCTTTGTGGATGATGTCTACTTCATAGCCAAGGGAGGTCATTTAATGAAGGGTCTCGTCTGAACTGGACTGGTTCTGGCTCTTGTGAGACTGGCACTACCTGCCGCCAGTCCAACCCTTACTATCACCAGTGTGTTTAGTCCCTGGCAGTTGGATTTTTGCTCTTACTACTTTTTTGACAATTGTTCCATTCTTTATCTCTTTCTGCAGTTTCAATCGTACACTATTGCTTGGTCTGATGGAAGCAAGCTCCTGGACTACACAGTATGTACTTCAGTTCGCAAGAAGTTAGTCTTTATAATTCAGAACCTTATGCGTTGGCATGGCTAGCAGAAAAGGTTTCAGAGATCCGTATCAATCCAGCCTCAAGGCTCTTCAATTGAGTTCGATCAAGCTGTCAGAAGATAGAAATACTCATCATTACTGACGCATACACGGTCTATTCCAACCAGTTGGCCGAAAATCACCATGCTTTTGAGGCATAATCAAGCAATACAAAAAGTATTTAGCGACCCTACTTCATATATATCACGGAGCACAGGTCGATTTCGACATTGCAACCGCAGTATGATCACGGTCTGAAAGTATTCAGACCTCCTGGGTCCTCCGTGCCATTATCGAGTGTCACTCGCCGCGGCTACATCACCGGGCCCTCCCACTCCCCAGCACCGATCCCCAAGAAGCAGTTCGGATTCTTTCGCTGGCTCTGGCGTTTGGCCTCGGTTACGGGGTTTGGTCATCGGTGCCGTGGCTTACAACATATATGCTCTGTACCATCCCATGGAGCAGTTTGAGCTAGACCCAGAGAAGAAGACTTTGGTCATCCTCAGTATGCCTCTGTCGCGATCACCAATCTCATATGATATAGTGTTGCTAATGCAGTTTTCCCTCTAGGAACTGGCTGGGGCACCGTCTCCTTGCCGAAGAATCTTGACGCTAAAAATTATAAAATTATCGTCGTCTCCCCTCGCAATTACTTCCTCTTCACTCCTTTGCTGCCGTCATGCACCACTGGCCTGATCAAGCCCCGCTTGATTATGGAGCCTATCCAGAGCATCCTGCATCACAAGAATGCCACCGTCAAGTTCTACAAAGCTGAGGCTACGAAGATCGACTACGACAAGCGTGTCGTGTACATCAGTGACTGTTCGGAAATCAAGGGCGACACCTTTCACACAGAAGTTTCTTTCGATGTGCTCGTGGTCGGCGGCGGCCCGACTGGTGTTGAGTTCGCCGGTGAGCTACAGGACCTGTTCAACGACGATCCGAAGAAGTGGGCTCCAGGGATCGAGGACAACTTCCACCTAACACTCGTGGAAGCATTACCTAACGTCCTGCCTTTGTTCTCGAAGCAGCTGATTGACTACACAGGATCCACTTTCAAGGAGGAGGGGATTAGAATCCGCGCCAAGACCATAGTCAAGAAAGTGACCGACAAGTATATCGAGGCGGAGGTCACCAAGTCCGATGGATCAAAGAAATTGGAAACGATTCCCTACGGCCTCCTGGTTTGGGCTATGAGCACCCTTTTAGATTGGTTACGGACATTATAGCCCCAAAGAAGAAGCCACTACAGATAATTAGGAGCCATGTCGCCCCGACAGGAGCCTCGTAGCAGAGCTTAAAAAGTGAGATGGAGCTCTTATGTCTGTTTTGGGACTATATAAAGCTTCTTGTTAGTAGTGTTGTAAGAGGGGCGTAGGCGAACGGACGAATTAGGCCAATATATTGCGCGTCGGATGCGGGAAGAGGGCATTCCATCGGGAGGGGCAAAGGCGGATCGCGAGAGACAGTTGGAATGGTCTGTGAGAGAAGAGGTGTTTGGTAGGGTTCGGATGTGCAAGATGTGAAGGATTTTCTGTGGAAGGGCATGAGTAATTAATCGAGAATCCCTCCCTCTGGCGGATGACTCCGCGGCTCTCTCCAGGACCAGCGTTTGCTGGACGTTTCCCTGTTTGTTGTTATCTGCGGCCTATATGAGGCCTCTTCTTCTCTCTTCTCTTCGTTCTTCTAACATCTCTGGGCAGTACTACATCAGGCAGATCATCAGGCAACTAGATCACCTGCACGCCAATAGATGGCAGGTGCAGCTGCAGTAGCTCCCTAGGCATAAGCGGGTCTACAGCAATGAATAAGCTAACTGCCTGGCCAAGGAAGCAGCAGAGGGTGATGGCAAGCCAGCTGGGCTGGTGCTCTACACCTTACTATACAATAATACTACTACCTCCAGGCCTTGATGAGGGAGCACTGGTACTAATTCTAGGCCAATAATGCTCATAGCACAGCCCTATATAGAATCTTTATAGCCCTAAGCCACACTATACTCCAGCTCCATGTAGGCTTAAAGTGCGTGGCTAGCTTAGTAGTGATTTAGATGCAGACTGGTAAGATCATGCTGGCAAGCTATCTTAGCTCATTCAGGGTGATGCCCATGGTGGATTATACCAGCAGCCTAGGCTGTTAAGATGTTTAGTATATACTAATTGCCTGCCTGACCTACGCGGAGCTCTGGCTCTATATAGTTTGGCAGTACTCACAGGAGACTAACTATGCTCACCTACTTTACAAGCCTGAGTGTTAAGGTGTCTACTGTGCAGGGTAGAAGGCCTGTTAGTTAGGTAAGGGAGAAGGTACTAAGTTAAATTATGGCAAGACTGTTTCTTGAGGAACCCTTAAGAATCCTTTATAAATTATTCTATTTAATAAATAGTCTTTCCTAGGAAACGTCTAAGTCCCTGTTAAGTATAGTTAATAATTTAAAATTAAATATAAGGATAACTTATTAGCTAGAGAACCTATGTAAGAGATATGCATCTTATACTACCTAAAAGAGGGGGAGCACTAAACTATATAACTAATTAAGTTACACTACTAATTTCCTAGCAGAAAGAAACTGCTTCTCCTAAGGGAATATATTAGGTAGATATAACTTCAAAGGAAACTAGAAAGGGAGGTGCATTAAAGAATAGACTATAACACTGAGGTAGTGCAGTAAGCCACCTGCTTTATGATTACTATAAGGCTTCTAGGCCAGTTCCAGGGCTTACTAGACACACTCTTGGTTAGTAATAAGGGTGGCGACCCCTAACCTGTGTACTGCCACAGCTTGCTTACAGGGCTTATTTAATGAGGGAGAACACTAGGCTAGACACCTCTCAGGTTGGGTGGATCATCTAGATGCAAAGACAGGAGCAGTGGGTATTATAATAGGCGCATCTACGGGGGTATTAGGGATGAATTCATGCTTGCTATGGATCTAGTGTATATAAGATAGTAGCAGTATGCCCAGCCGCCAGCAGGGACCTGCTGCCACTCAGCTGATAGGGCTGACAGAAGCGTGAATGAAATTAATAATAATAATAATAATAATAATAATAATAATAATAATAATAATAATAATAATAATAATAATAATAATAATAATA